>PVKU01010018.1:0-56127 GCA_004027475.1 Anoura caudifer | reverse complement strand
GGGAATCGAACTGGCGACCTTTCACTTTGCAGGATGACACCCAAACAACTGAGCCACACCACCAGTCAGGGCTAGACTTCCACTTTATTTGTAGTTAATTTGTGTGCACGAAGTGAGAGGCAGTGGGTGCACTCTCTTGCATGTGGGCATTCAGTGTCCCCAGGACGCTTCGTTGAACTGCCACGTAACGAGCCCCCAAAGCATCTGCTTGGACAGCAATGCAACGCGGACACGCCCACAGTCCCTACTGCTGTGCAGTGAGACAGACCCTGGCTGACCGACGTCTGGCCTGTAACACACCCTCAAAAAATGCTTGCCAAGTGCATGTGATGTAAGGTGGGGAGCCAGAGCCACCAAGTTCAGGTGCTGGAGTCCCCTTTGCTTTGCACGTGGCTGGGACTCTGGGGATGTTTTCTGCAGGTGGTCATGTGACCACAGCCTGAGAAAGTGCATGGTGCCCTTGGGGAAAGGGGGAAAACTAGCAAGGCTACTACTGCCTGAGCCAGATCTCAGGAGGAAAATCCCAAATATTGTTCCAAGGCTGCCTGGGGGCAGGGGGGGAGGGGGGACATGTCGGATAAAGGGGTCAAGGGAAAAAAGAGAGAGAAGATTGGGGAGCAGCTGGCCTGGATGTGAACCAGGACAGGGGACCCTGAGTAACAAAACAAGAAGCACCTGGACTCAAGGTCAACGTTTCTTGCTTTAAGCTTTAAGAGGCAAATGCAGGAAAGAGCTCTTGGCTGGCAGATGAAATGTGAAGATGAAAGCGCTGGCAGCCTCCCCAGACATCTCTGCGCCAGTAAAAGCCGCATCGTATCCTTCGGGCCAAGGGGGGATGCAGCCTGGGGACAGCCCAGCTTGTGGAGCAGGCGTCAGGTGAGCCTGGGGCCTGGGGAAGGACAGGGCACCCTTGCAGGGGAAACGTGATGGTCAGCAGGACCTCACGAGACAGAGGCTGCTTCCCGTTGTCTTGTCCAGGAAGCAGACACCGTCTGCCTCTCCCAGCCCCGCACTGCGGTAGCCCGGTCCGGGGCCAGGAGTTCGGGAGCCTCTAGTGAGCCAGCCACTCCCAGGTGGCTGGATCCAGGGCCACAACAGGGGACGGCTCTGCACTCAGCAGCCCCTGCCGCTCCTCCCCTCTGCAGTCCTGGACACACAGGTAAGGTCCCTTTCATTCGCTCCTCCAGTACCGTGTGCCAGGCTGTGTAGACCCGGGGGACACAGCTGTGAACTAGGCCCTTGCGCTCAAGGAGCTAATGTTCGGCTCCAGGTGGGAGTGTGGGTGGGGAGACAGACAAACAAGGAAAGAAGGTGACAGAGTGACAAGTGTGATGAAGAAAATGAAACAGGAAAGTGAAATGGGATATGAAGATGACTGTCCAGTTAAGGAAGCCCTTTCCAAGAGGTGACATTTGGCTGAGACTAGAGGGTGAGAGGCTGGTCCTGCAAGGCTGGGGGAAGAGTGTCCCAGGCAGACAGGGTAGCATGTGCAAAGGCCCTGAGGCAGGAAAGAGCTCGGCATCTCTGAAGAACTGAAAAGGGGCCAGCGTGGCTGGAGTGTCGAGCAAGAAGTAGGAGCTGGACACACAGGCCTCAGAGGTCCTATGAGGAGTGTGGGTTCTAGTCTAACGTGTCATGGAAGGCCCTGGGGGAGGGCAAATAATGCTTTCATTTTAGAAAAGCCCCTGGGCTGTGGGCCTCGAAGACAAGCACCCTAAGTGGATTGGGGTTACCAGAGGGTCCAGGTGGGCAAGAGGCACAACTCCAGGCAGTTTGAAAACGTAAGTGTCATTTTTCAGGCATGGCAAGGCCAACGGGTCAGGAGATGGCCTCCATGGGAAAGGTAGTTGGTGACAGTCCCCAAGAGGAAGGAGCAGACCACGCCATCCACACAGCCACGTGGGGAAGCACCAGTGTTGGTCAGAAGGCAGAGGGAACCGGGGCACATGGGCAAGACCCTTTACTGTGGTTTTCGGGGGAAGGAAAGGGAAGACAGGGTGAACAGACTCAGGACTGGCTGGTTTGAATACTTTCATTGGTTCTGGGGTACAGGGGCTGCCCCAGGTTGTCTGGTACCTACACTGGGTGATCAGGGGCTTGTGGCCTAAGTGTGAGACCCCCTGGAGGAGGAGGTTGGAGGGGTGAGCCCTGGATGGGTGGGTTTGTGTGTGAAATGTGCACTCCAGGGTGAATCATTTACCATCTCTAGGAATTGACCGTCCCTGAGAGGGGCGCTTCCTCCACCATCGGGCAGGCTCCAGATGTCAAAGCCTCAGAAGCACGTGGTTAATGCACAGGAGGCACCTGCCTTCGTGCAGAGAGGCTGGGAAAGGAAACTGACAGCGTTTGCTGATGGGCTAGATGAGGAGGGAGGGGAAGAATCAAGGATGCTGCCTGGGCTTTCGGCTTCAGCAAGTGGGTCCCCTAGCTCTCGAAGCAAGCCTTCGGGGGCTAGGAAACACAGCTCCTCCCAGGGAGTTTAGACTGTCATGGGGGAGCCCGGCTTCCAGTGGGGGAAGCTGGCAAAGCTCCTTGAAGTGTGAACGCACCTTGCCTTAAACAACGGAAACGTTGCTAAAAAGCAATAGGGCAGAAATTTGTAATAACCATTTAGAAGTCATATGTCTCCCTGGCCCACTGGCTCCGTTGGTTGGAGCATGGTCCCATGCACCAAAAGGCTGCAGGTTTGACTCCCAGTTAGGGCACATACCTAGGCTGCAGGTTCGATCCCCAGTGGGGGCACATACTGGAGGCAACCGATCGACGTTTCTCTTACATCAATGTTTCTCGCTCTCTCTCTTTCCCTTCCTCTCTCTCTAAAATTAATAAACATATCCTTGGGTGAGGATTTAAAAAAAAAAAAGGAAACCATATGTCCCCATGTACTTACATTCATTTCAGCATCCGTGATTTCCGATTCGTTTTTACTTGCCACGGGCTCAGGATCCCCGTCTTGAGGGCCTCTGCCGCTACGGTCCAGGAATTTCATGCTTCCATCAACCCATCCCATCTGCATGCGGAAATTTCCTCCTAGGCGTTTACAGTGAACCCTTTCTAAAATGCTCTTTTGCTCATGTTAAGAATTGTCTTGTAAGGCTTTTGTAAGATCTAATTTCATTAAATTCAATTGTCTATAACAGCAAAAACCTTTTTTTATTGTTATTTTAAAACCATGATTGAGAAACCAGAACACCTGTGACGTACGTAAACTAGGCGCTCAGTAAAACAATTCCCGTGACTTGATTTGGTGGCGTTGCCTCCACGAGAGGCGGACGGTCACATCTGTCACAAAGACGACACAGAAGCTCTCTCCCTAGGACCCAGCCTTGGCTGAGCTGCCGACGCTGTCTCCCCTCAGGTTAACGTTCTCCGGTTCTTGCTGACTTAGATGCCACACAGCATGTGCTGTGAGGATGGAAGTATTGATTGCTGGTGAGAAATTTGATCGTGCGGTTTGGGGGCAGGTGACAAGGGGCTGTGCGGCTTTCCCTGACCCACCTCCCTTGACGCCGGGTCTCTCCGGTCACATCGACTGGGTGGAGTTCACATGGTTGAAATGGTCGTACGGCGCCTGCGCGCATTCATGGTCATTGTTTTCAGCGTCTCTGATTTATGTGTCTTGTCAACTAGACTGCAGACACTTGGAGGGTGAGCGGTCTGGTGGCCCCTGTATCTTATGAACGTGAACCCCCCCACCCCCACCTCCACCCCCACCCTGAGGCTCTCCACAATCCATGCATGCTGGATCTGGGTGAATTTGGTTACTTTAGTACTGGGGGCAGCTGGCAGATCTTTGTCAACTGTTTTTTTCTTACATATGCAAAAGGTCACATTTGGTTGTGCATCAAAGGACACTATCAAGAGTGTGAAAAGCAACCCACAGCATAGCAGAAAATACTTGAAAATCATATATTTGATAAGGGTTTGATGTCTAAAGTATCTTACAACTAAAATCTAATATCCTGTAACTTGACAACAAGTAAACCAAATTAAAAATGGGCAAGGACTTGAATAGATGCTTTTCCCAAAGAAGTTATACAATGGCCAATAAGCCCATGAAATGATGCTCAACATCATTAGTCATTAGGGAAAAGCAAACCAAAACCACAGTGAGACACCACTTCCCGCCCACTAGGCTGGCGGGAATCAAACAAACTAAACGGAAAAGCAAAAGGCGTGGTGAGGAAGTGGAGAAATTGGACCCCTCCGGCCTTGCGTTGGGCATGTGGAATTTCACCAGCAGCTGCTGTGAAAAACAGCTCAGAGGTCCCTCAAAAACTTGAACATGGAATTCCGGTAGGATCCAGCAACTCCACTTCTAGGGCGACGCACGCAGAAGTGGAAGCTGGGCTGGGACACGTGCACGCCGGCGTTCAGAGCAGCACTGCTCACCACCGTCAAAAGATGGACACAACCCACGTGTCAGCCAACGGATAAACAGATGCACAACAGGAGGGAGATACACACAATGAAATATTCTTCCTCCACCAGAAGGAAGGGAGTTTGGGTCCTTGGTACAACATGGGTGGACCTGGAAGATGTCACGCTGAGGGAAGGAGGCCAGACACGAAAGGACGGATGTTGTACGATCCCTCAATATGTGCTGCCCAACGCCGGCACCTCTGGAGAAACTGAAAGCAGAATGGTGGGTGCCAGGGGCTGGGAGAGGGGGGAAGAGCTGGTGTTTGCTGGGGACAGAGTTTCTGTTCCCCAAGGTGAACAAAGTTCCGGGGACAGATGGTGGTGACGATTGCTCAGCATTGTGAGCACCCAATGCCATTGCGTCCAACGCCGACGAATGATCGATCGTAATGGTAAATCTTATGCTGTGTGTACGTCATCACGATCTTCAAATATCACTGAAGAAGGAAAATCCATCACACTGGAGCAGCATCTCATGGGTGAGGAGCTAAGAGACATTTGGCTTGTGCAGGGGCATTTAACCCAGGATGCCCCTAGGTCCCCTGCGCCCTGGGGTTACGACAAGCCAGTCATCCTTTCTTTGTTAAAAGATTTTGTTTATTTATTTTTAGACAGAGGGGAAGGGAGGGAGAAAGAGAGGGAGAGAAACATCAATGTGGGGTTGCCTCTTGAGCACCCCCCACTGGGGACCTGGCCTGCAACCCAGGCATGTGCCCTGATGGGGAATTGATCCTGCGACCCTTTGGTTTGCAGGCTGGCGCTCAATCCATCGTGCCACACCAGCCAGGTCAAGCCGGTCATCCTTTTACATTTGTATGGAGAGGGTGAGACACCGGAGGTTTATCCCCAGCACCTCCCCTCGTCCGAGCTGGGGCAGCAGCCGATGTCCATGCAGCAAAAACCTCCTCAAGGACCAGATCTCATGTCCACGTCCTCTGTGCCCTTCTCGACGCCACACCTGTCCAGCCACACTTTCATCATAAAGGACAATGGTGTGTTAGCTTAGATCGGACGCTTTGCCTTGAGCACAGGTCCGGTGTGGGGGGATGTTGAGGTCAGGCGAGTCCCCGTTCCAAAACAAATGACGTATGGAAGTCGAATGCACACCCAAGACTCTGCAGCCTTTCCTTCCCAGCACCCACGCAGCTGGGTGACGAGGCAGTGGCGTTTCCCTAAGTCTAGTAGAATTAAGCGCCACGTGGACGAGGCCCGGAACAAATGAGTCCATCTGTGTTAAGTTCCCAGACACTGGGTAGTGTTAGCGCGAGGCTCCCGTGTAGGCACCAGAGGAAATACGAATTACAAATGAAATGCTGGTGAGCGCCGCCCTTAGACCGAGCTGCACAGAAACAGGTGTTGAGAGGTGAGGCAGGGAGTGTAAACGGAGCCCTAATTAACGCAAGTGCCAATGGCGCTTCCCAGCGATTGGGAGATTAACCCTGACGTATTTTTAAAGCTTGGTGGGACTCATTTGGTGCAAAAGAGAATTTCAAATTCCCTCCACGGCTGGTTGCAAACCTGCTGGAATGCTCTCCCTCCACCCTTGCAAGAAGCGTAAGGATGAAATCTTAGATGAAATCGGACCTGCCGAGCCCCTCCCTCCAGCCAGGATTGTAAAAGTCTAGTCCCCGGTGTCGTAGTTAAAGCCCCATTACAGCTTCTCCCCACCCCCACCCCCAGGGGGCGGCCCGAGGGGAGGGGCTGGGATCCAGTTTCTCTGAGGTTGAGCTTCCCCTTGTTAGTTGTGCCCTGCTGGATTGCGGGGGAGGGGGCGACGACAAAGGAAGGGGCCAGGGGAGGTCTACCAGGACTGGGAGGTCGTCGGCTGACCTCTCTGCTCCCTGGGTTCAGCCAGTATTTAAAGCTCGTCACAGAAGAGCCGCTTGCAAGGGCCTTTGGGGACGCCTTCGTAGGGAAGAGCTCGCCCCTGCGGGTCTCTTGATTGCAGGGAAGACACCTGCCCTGGCTGGTCTTCTGTTATTTTTAATTCCACCCTCAGCCCCTGGAGGTCAGGCTCTTCCTTCAGGTGTCCTTTCCCTTCCAGGACTCTCCCAGACCCACAGCTGGTCCCCAGAAGCTCCTGCCTTGGCTGTCAGGGAATGAATGTCACCTCCCCGGGCTGCTTTAGGCAGGAGCCCCTCCCATCTTCAGGTTTCTCAGGGTGCACCTCCAGATTTCTGGAGTTGCACCCCAGGCGGCCGTGCCCCACATCTGGAGCACGCGGGCCTCACCTCTGAACCCTCCGCGTAAAGATCCTTCCGGGCCTTGGGAGGGAAGGGGACGCAAGCTCCGGCTCCTCCACGCGGGGGCGATACTGCAAGACTCGCCCCCACCTCCCGGGCAACAGTCCTTAATCGCAAACACGCTGCCTCTTTTTTCTTCCTCCCAGTAGTAATTGAGCTAATTATGCAAAACAGTCACTTAACCCTTCCTTTGCATGACTGTCCAGCCACCCACACGTTGCCTCGGAACTGGGACTGGGTGGCCTCTGGCACCTGGGCCTATGACGGATCTGGGGCCTGAGCCCCGTTTTAACGTCCCGTTTAGTGACGACACGATGGAGCGCCGAGCAAGAATTGCTTGTCTTCGCCGTTGACGAGCTTTGCTTTTGCTAAATCTAAAAGGTAAAATGTTCTCAGCAGAACTCAAGGGACCCAGGAGTGAATCACTGAGTGAGTTCAGGAGAAAAGTGCCCCCAACACGAGTCGCTGGTGAGCGCTCTAACGGTAGTGAAGGTCTTTACCGCCCACGGGAGGGGGCGTCCGCCAGCCGGAATTCTCTCGCGCTGGATGAGCTTTGTCGGGAACACGAAAGCGCCCTCCAGCGCCCTCCTTCCTAGGTACTTCCCTCCGCTTCTCGCCTGCGTAATTAGGGAACCCAGGCGCCTCCTCGGGCCGTTTACACATGTTTATCACCTCCAGGAGCAAGCACCCCACTGGGCACCCCTCCACCCATCATTGAATCGCCTGGCCTTACGTTGAGCAGGATGTGGGCAAAGCTGGACTGAATGACAATCTTGAATTACAATCTCTGCGGAGACCCACAGAGACCAGGAATTTATCCTTCAAGCAGTTTACTCTTCTTCAAAACAATCTTTTAAATGAGATCTTAGGTATTTAAAAAAAAAAAAATCAGCCTGCTGCTTTATTTTATCACTCTTTTATTATATTAAAGTGGGTCCTTGGTGGCTTAGAACTGTAACAAGTGAAGTCTACAAAACAAAATAGCAGGCACGTTGAAATTGCCTATATTTTTACAAACTGGGCTCTTCACACCCTCCCGTGGAAAGGCCAGGTGTTACGTACAAGGAAAGAAGAATTGCATCTGTTGTATCTATTTGCCTGTGCAGACCTCTTGTGGAAACAGACCCTGGATATATTGGATGTGGCAACGCACTGTTACAACACTACCTTTCTGAGCTTCTCTTGCAGCTAAACATGGTCACATGACTAAGTTCTGGCCAATGAGATGAAAGGAAAAGTCATCAGCTAAAATTCATGAAAAGGGGGACAGACCGTGGGCATGAGCTTTTGCCATATTCTTTCCCTAACTGCTCCTTACTTCTTGCCTGGAATGCTGATGTGATAGTGGGGTTCCAGCAACTCTCTTGGCTCATGAGGCTACTGTGAGACCGGAAATGATACGCAAAGAATGACAGAAGAGAAAGGCAGAAGGAACCCAGGGCCCCGATGATACTGTGGCACCACCATGACATCCCAGGACCGTTAACCTCTGGAATTTTCCTTTTATGTGAAAGAGAAATAAACGTCTGTTTTGTTGAAGTCTTTTTATTTATAGCTTATGTCATTTACCCAGTTCTCACCTGTTACATTTGTTATAAAGGATCACTTAAGCGCCAATCTCTCTATGTTACCCATTTTTGGAGGAAACCTCTCGGGAGCACATTGCATACTGTGCCGCCCTTTTAAACCAAGCATGTAATGAACATAGAGTTGCTAGATAAAATATGACACCCGGTAAATTTGAATTTCAGATAAGCGACAAATACATTTTTAGCAAAAGCATGTACCGAATATTGCAAGGGACATGCTGATATTAAAAAATAATTTGTTGTTTATCTGAAATTCAAATTTTACAGGGAGCCCTGCGTTTTTATTTGCTGACTCCGCCAGCCCTGACCGAACGCCGTGTTCCTGCTGCTAACCATAATGAGGTGCCCAGAGATGGCGGGCAAGGCTTAGCCCGTCTGTGGACTGGAGTCCTGCAGCCATGCTTTTCACTCTTCTCCCGCAATTAAGAAGGTTTCTGTGTCTTCCCTGGTTGTCAGTCTAACAAGCGGCCTGTCTGTTGCTCTCTAAGCATGCTTGTCTGTCTGTCTGCCCCAGCCCCGCCCTGCTTGGGTGTGCCCTCAGCATCTGCGGGCAAATGCAGTGTTCTGAGCGCCTGCCCTGGAGCTGGAAGTCTGGGTTCCACTCCAGGTCCCCCCACTATCACCTCTATGACCTTGGGCAACTCCTTTGACCTGTCAGAGCCTGGATTGCCCCCAGTAATGATGTGGGAGGTGGTCAGAGCTGCCCCACAGGTTCTGTGAGCTGGAGTGTGGGACAGGCTGGGGCAGGGCCCGGCCCGGACTAAGAAGGCTTAACAATCGGGTAGCCAAGCGGGAGAAATAAGGACCCGAGGAGAAAGCTTCTGCGAGTCAAACGTGAGCCCCAGGGGTGCTGAAGGCCCTGGGAGGGGGTGCTGAGGCCAGAGGAGAGTGAGGGGCTCATGCAGCCGGCTGATGGTGGGTGGGGAGGTTTGGTGGCCAGCATGGGTATTGTTGGGTGTCCCCCAAATTCCTATGCTGAAGTCCTGACCACCAGCCCCTCAGAATGAGCCCATGTTCAGAGACAGGGTCTTTGAAAATGTGATTAAGGTAAAAAGGGGTCGTTAGGATGGGTCCCACTCCAATATGACTGGTGTCCTGATGAGACAAGGAGACAGGACACAGCAAAAAGACAAGACGGGGAGAGGCCTGAGGAGAAACCAGCCCTGCCGACTCCCCGATGTCAGACTTCCGGCCCGCAGGACTGGGAAGCAACCAACTCCTGCTGCTCGTGGCAGCCAGTCTGCGGTCCTTCGTCACGCAGCCGAGCAGATTAATGCAGGTGTCGGAACAGAAGGCTGTGGAAAGACAGTCTGGAAGCCATCGTTCATCCCCTTGTCCAGCAGGCATCGTCGTCCCCTCGTCAGTATTGGCGTGAGCTGCTCTTCCCGGCACAAGGAGTTCAGTGATGGACGCCATCGTCTTGAGAGGAGACAGAAACGTACTCGAAAGGATGGATGGACCAGGGAATGGAAGGAGGTGCACAGGCCGGGCTCGGGGACTGTCTGGGCACAGGGGTGGGGCAAGCAGATGGGGAGCTGCCAAAGGAGGCTGTCAGCCCTGGCTGGTGTGGCTCGGTGGTTCAAACGCTGACCTGTAAGCTGAAAGGTTACCAGTTCGATTCCTGGTTGGGGCACCTGCCTGGGTTGCAGACTAGGTGTTTCTCTCTCTCTCTCTCTCAAAATAAATAAATATATATTTTTAAAGAGCTGTCAGAGGAGGCGCCAGGCTGACACCTGCTGGGGAGCGGGCCAGCTGGCCAAATTTCCAGGGGGCGGGGACTGAAAGTGGTGCTTCAGAGACCCCCAGGGAGGCTGGGGCTGCTGGAGCTGAGCAGGGAAAGGACAGAGGGGCTGAGAGGAGGCAGCAGGGGTGCTGATGGGCAAAGAAGTTGGGACCCTGCGGCCTCCGGGGCCTGGCGTTGGCATTTTATTCCAAGTTGAGGGCTGGCTCTGAGGGGGGCACAGTTGCAGAAGGACAATCTGCTCGGCCAGCCCCTCCTCCCAGCATGTGCGCCCAGGCCTGGCAGGCCTGACCCCCATGACCACGATGTGCGGGGCTGCAGCGTGGGCTTGTGGGAAGCCAGCTGTCACTTACGGGGAAAATGAGAAGTCCTTTAGAAGGGAGGTCATAGGTTTGCCTGGAGCTGAGGGAGAATTCCGCTGGGCACTGATAGAAAAGAAAGGGAATGTATTTGCTCATTCATTCACAGTATTCCTGGAGCCCTACTGTGTGCTAGGCATCGCTCTGGCGCTGGGGACCCAGCAGTGAATGAAACAGCCAACTTCTCTGCTTTGGGGAAGTTGCACTTCACTGCAGGGAGCCAAATAATGGCAAGTCATCACTAAGTGTCAGGTGCCGACATACCTGCGCAGGAGAGAAAGGAGGCTGGAGACGGGGCAGAGGGGTGAGGTGGGGCCGGCGTGCCGTTTTGAAGAAGGACTCTGATCGGCGACTCCTGGGCACAGACCAGGAGATGTGGCTTCCACAGCTAATGCGGTCAATCCAAGGACCCCAAACAGGAGGCTGCCTTGCACCGAATATTTTTCATCCAGCAGCCCAGGCCTGGAAGATGCCTCCATCAGTCCCTTGTATTAGGGTCTTCATCCGTCTGGAAACACAGGCACCTTCGGGAAGAACCTCGGCTTAAGCCAGGGAACCTCCAGCATCTTACAGAGACACATGAACAGTCCATGGAGGGGAAGCCCACCTTTAGTCCCATGTGGGTGGAATTAGTCCCATGTGGGTCCCTGCTCTGCACATAGTAGGTGCTCGGTGCACACTTCTCTTTAAACGATTTATTTATTTATTTTCAGAGAGAGGAGAAGGGAGGGAGAAAAATAACAATTGGTTGCCTCTTGTACACCCTCAACTGGGAACCTGGCCCGCAACCCAGGCATGTGCTCTGACGGAATCAAACCGGCAACCTTTCAGTTCATAGGCTGGCACCCAATCCACTAAGCCACACCAGCTGGGGCTTGATATACACTTTTCAAACGAATAGGGAAGAAGACCCACAGAACACACACATGGAAGCCGGCAGGCCTGACACTTGAGCGTGTGGGGCGCTGTGTAAGTAACTGGGAAGCAGATTGTGAGGGCAGGAGGTTACCATCCCTCGGCAGATGATGGAGCCGCAATGGGACTGTTTTGGGCGGAAAGGTTCCTACTCATTATGAAACGCATTTGGCTTTGCCCTCCCTGTGCCCTCACACGGCCGGCCGTGCTGGGGGCTGGATGACTGGGCACGGCATGGAGATCAACGCAAATGGGTAGGAGACTCAGGCCGGGAAAAGCCTGTACCTTCTGTTGAAGACGAAAGCCGCCCTCTCGGACCGTCCCCGGGGATGGTGGTCCTGCGTTGGGAGAGCAAAGGCCGGCCAACCACGTGAAAGTCGCCCCAGCAGGCCTTCCGCCCCCGGAAAGGAGAGCCACGGGAATGCCATCAGCGTTCTCTGGTTCCAGCCGGGTGTTGCTACCGCAAGGTCCAAGACTCGCCTGATTTCAGAGAAGGGAATGTCCCGAGTCAGACGGCCATCCACCGCTTGCCTCCGGACAGTGCCGCCCCCGGCCCTCCCTCCTGGCCTCCTGCCTCGTCCTAGACACAGAAAACCCTGAAACCCACTCTAGAGTCATGTTTTAGAACAACTTCCAGGCAGAAGGCTGCCCCGAGGTCTAACCTAGTTCCCAGCAGCTGTTACTAAACATGAACGCGGCAGCGCGATCCTTGTGAGTGAGCCCCGCAGAAGGCTGCCAACGGAAAAAACGAAAACAAGAACGGGCCGTGCCTGCCTTCCACCCCGGTGTGCGAGCTGCTGGCTGCGGGCGAGACCTGGAGGGAACCAGACTGCACGTGGTTTCCGTTGAGATCGCAGTCAGCGGGGCCATGCACGTGCAGGGGCGACGAGGACTCAGGGCTCAAAGGAAATCTAACGGATGTTAGCACTCGTTCTCGAAGAAAGAGGAATCGTGAGCAGACTCACTGACACAGCACGGGCAGAGGAGGGAAAACTCAAGGACCTATGGGCAGTTCCAGAAGGCCATCCGTGTTCCTTAGTTTCTCCTTCTCCTTCTTCAAAAAAGATTCCATTTACGTTTAGAGAGAGGGGAAGGGAGTAGAAAGAGAGGGAGAGAAACACTGAAGTTTGGGAGCTGCCTCTCACGCATCCACAACCCCGGCATGTGCCCTGTCTGGGATTCGAACCGGCAACTTTTATGGTTCGCAGGCCAGCGCTCAATCCACTGAGCCACACTGGCCCAGGCAGTTTCTTCTTCTTTATTGATTTAAAAATGAAGGCGTGTTACCTGTTCATTGTTGGCCTGGCAGGTGTTTTGTTAATCACTGGGGACAAAGTGACATCTCCCCCCATTCTTAGGGCGACCTTGTGTGGCAGGCGATCTATCTGCACAGTTAACCTCACTGCATCCCTCCCAGGTGTTTAAAGGGCAACACTTGATGTTAGATCAGCACAGAGCGCACATTGAACATGTCCAACGAATAACTGCGGACGAAACAGGCCAGAGATGCGGGTTGGATAGGAAATCAATGGGGTCAAGTTGAGAGAGAGAGAAGAGCATGAGGAGGCAGGGGTGCGGCTGGGAGCACCAGTTCCGGAGCTGGAGGCATAAATTGGGCCACTCCATAGCTGGGTGACTCAACCCTTCGTTTCCTCGTTTCCTTGATTGTAAAAAGGAAGTGATACCACAGCACCGGCCTCCGAGGGTGGGTGCAGGAATCCAGTAAGCCAACACAACTAACGCACTCAGAACGAGGCCGAGTGGCCCATAGACGTTGCTACGAACTTCTGCCCAGGGGGCCCCACGGGGCAGCATCTTCAAAGATTCGGATGGGAGTGGGGGCCACCCCATCTCATCACTGTTGGTTCTCACGGGTAAACTTTCACTGGACAAGGTAGGCAGGCAGCTGAATAAAGCCCTTCTCCAAAAAAAGGTGTGTCCAGCTGACACCCGGAGAAGATGACCTTGTTTGGAGGAAAGACGTCTTCGTGGATGTGATTAAGGATCTTCAGGTGAGATCATGCTCGGTTGGGGTGGGCCCTATATCCAATGACAGGTCTCCTTAAGAAAAGAAGACAAAAAGAAAAGGGAAGAAAACGCAGCAAGGAGAATGCCCTGTGAGGACGAAGACAGAGATTGATGTGTCTACAAACCCAAAGAAAAACCCCACCAAGAATGCCGGCAGCCACCAGAAGCCAGGAGGCGGCTCAGGACATGTTGCCCTCAGAGCGCCCGGAAGGGACCCACCCACCGACGCCTGGATTTCAGACTCCTGGCCTCCAGAATTGTGAGACAGCAAGTGTCTGCTGGTTTTAGCCACCAAGTCTGTGGCGGTGTGTCCCAGCAGCCCCAGGAGACTAAGGCAGATGACACCCTGCGTCTGCGAATCGGAGGGGACTGAAGAGCTTGCTGTGGTTCCCGAGCCTGTGTGTGCTCTCACCTCTGCTAACGAGAAGACCACTTGGTATTTGTCTTGCTTTCAGAGAGTTGAAATTCCTTGGCGGCCTAAGTCTGCATATCATCTATGGAGGGGAAACTGAGTTGAAGAGCAGAGAGGTCACCCTCAAGGTCACGTGAGAAAGTGGCAGAGGCAGACGGCTCGTCTTGCAGGGGGCGATGACAGGTACAGAGAGATCACAGGACGATGACTCTGGAGACCTGAAGTCTGATCTCAGCTGCGCATCTTCCTGGCCAGGTGACCTTGGTGGGGGCTGTGCCATTTCTCGGGTCTTGGTCTCTCTGTCTGTGAAATGGAGGGTTTGAGCTGCGTGCTGTCTGAGGTCCCTTTCACTGTGATGCTCCGTGGGCCGTGGCTGCCACCCCCCTCCCCCCACACACAGGGGTTGAGCGTGGAGGAGAAGGGTGCCCACAGGCTGGCCGCAGCCGGGCCTGAACTGTGCAGCCGCACCTGGCTGCCAGGGCCCAGGAGAGGGGAAGGGGTGAGGTGTGGGGTGCCACGCGGTGGCCACGCCGGCCTGGCCGTGGTGCACTGCAGCAGCGTGGCTGCGTGTCCCAGGCAGGTCCAGAGCCTCCCCTCTCGTCTCTTTAGAAACAAGTCACACACCAGGTCTGACTTCAGTAATGCAATGTGCATGCAGTTGATGCAATTGGTCCTCCTCAACAATTTATTTAGGGGTCTCAGTTGTCTCTCCCTATGTCCCCCCCACTTTCTCCTTTATTGTCCTTTCTCAGACACTGAGTTTGCATTAAATTCAAAAATCTGGGAATTCTTTCTTTTCCCCGCACCCTCTGCTGCTTCTTGGTTTCTCTCTTCTGCATTACCTCCTGCGCGTTGTTTCAGAATGCACTATTTTTAACCACCTCTGCATTTATGTTTATTTATTTTTTTAATTAAATTTATTGGGGTGGCATTGGTTAATAGGATTGTATAGGTTTCAAGGGTACATTTCCACAACGCATCACCTGTGCACCGCATCACGTCATGCCCGCTGCCCCACGTCAAACCACTTTCCGTCGCCATAGATCTGCCCCCCTTTACCCTGTGCTGCCCTCCCATCCCGTCCCTCGGGCGGCCCCCTCTCCGTTGTCTGTGTCTGTTCATTTCAGTTTTACGTCCCACCTAGGAGTGAAATCACGCGGCTCTGAGCGTTAGCTGACTGACTCCGCTTTCATGTCTGCATTTAAAGTGCCTCTCTCCCCTGGCATTTTGCCAGGTACACCCCTGTCTCCACCGAAAACGACCTGAAGCGGCGTAGAGGCAGGAGCAAAAACTTTAAGAATCGCAGACACGCGGGGACAAAATCTACACGTTGGGGTTCATCTTGTATGTTTCACGTGCATCCGCAATTTTTTACGTGGGGTTTTCTTGGAGGAAAGCCAAAAAAGATAGATTTCCGAAACTGTCAAAAATTTGCCAGCGGGCAGAGAGGAATTTTCCTATTCTCTTTATCCTGGGTGTACCACTGGTTTTTTGTTTGTTTGTTTGTTTAGTAAAGGGATGGTGTGGATTTGTCTGAAGCAAATCAGACAGTCAGTCATTGCCTCTGTTCTGTACCCCCAGGCGGCGGGCTGCAATTCTCAAACTTCCGAAGAAGTCTCACCTTCTCCAAATTGTGGTGTCGGAAAGGAAGGAATTAAGAATTCTGCAGTCCGGCGCACGCTCGCTCGCGCTCTCTATCTCTCTCTCTCTCTCTCTCTCTCTCTCTGTCAGAAAAGCATCTTAGGTGAACCCGTGTGGGAGGTGGAGCAAAGCCCTGGACCGGGTTGTGAGGAAGTGTGGGGAGGGAGGAGGTCCTTTGGAGATGTGCCTCAGTAGGAGCAGGCATCTTGCAGTGTCAGGGGTTTACACTAAACGGTGGGGGTGGGGGGGGAGGGGGAGAGACCATCCCGCCGCCGCCGGGCCTGCCGCGTTGACTCCGGCATCATTTTGGTGCAGGCACCCGGCGGACACTTCTGATTTCGGGGGCTGCCTCCCCAGCAGCCTTCTGCAACTTGCCGGCAGCGGGGCAGGGCGGCAGCCACGGAGCGGAGGAGAGAGGTAACTTTCAGGGAGGGGCCTGAGGGTTCCCCGAGGCTGCGTCTGCTTGTTTTCCCCCGCTCCTTAGGTAGGCAGAAGGGTGCGTTTTTCTTGGGGCTTTAAGCTGCTTTCTCCACTAAGAGGCTGTAGCCCTCTCCCTGCACTTTGCAGAAACTCTGGGCTCGGTGAACTTCCTCCGGGTCCTTCCCTGCCTGGCTTGCCAGCCGGCGATGAGCGGAGAGCTGAGTCAGTTCACAGGAGCCAGTGTCTCAAAATAATTTTAAAATGCTGCTCGAATTCTTATTTTCAAATGGGTTTCTTTGTCGTGTGGGCTTGCACTTTGCATTTGAATTAAGCTACGAAGGAATCTGAGTTTGTGGTGGAAATTTGAGGTGGGGGTTGGTAAGGATTTAAAAAAAATAATAATTCTCCATTGCAGCCCTGCTGCGGTCCAGCAACCCGGCAACCTGGTTAACTGCAGAGCCTGCCACGGTGCAGGCGGCCTCTCCTCTTCACCCTTGCCGGAGTCCGAGCCTCGGATTCCCGGCCACCTGGCTTCTCCAAGATCCCGTCCTCCATCTCCTTGCCCACCGACCTTCTGCAAAGGACCCTGGTAAGTGAGCGGGTGTCCGTGACACTCGGGGTTTGAAGGAGAATTTGGGCACTGCAGCTTTAAGAATGCCGTACTGCGAAATCTTTCTCCTTCAAGTGACTGCAGAACCGCAGCAGCAGCAGCAGCAGCAGCAGCAGCAGAAGCGGGAGGAGGGGGAGGAGGAGGAGGAGGGATGCCCACTCTTCGTCAGCCTGTTGGGTACCTGGGACTGGGGAGTGCTCAGCCCTACCCCGCAAAATCCAAAGCACAATCAGGACCTTGCTTTGGGCCGGTTTCCCTCCCACAAGCTTGGGGCGGGGGACCCCATAGACTTACAGATGAGTTGAAGCCGAGTCCTTGCCTGGGTGTGTGTGTGTTCCCGGCTGGGTGACTGGCTCCCTAAGCCGTGTGGAATGCAGCTGTAGAACTCGGTCCGATCTCTACTTCGATCTTTGCCCGGCTAGCACCCTGGGGACACAGACGCAGCAGCCCTCACGGCCTTATTAAGTGGGGGTGGAGCTTTTATTCTTGTGGGTTCACTGAGATGAGCTTTGGAGGGAAACTCAAAGCAATGATTTGCAGCTGCAGGGGCAGAGCCTGCAGCATTTAGGAGGGGATGAACTACCTTCGGGACTAGCAGGGGGTGTTGCGTGATGCTGCCCGGGGTGCCAGGCAGTTGTGGGGGCTCCCGAAGGGGCTCCGTGGAGCAGGGACTGCACAGAAGCAGCAGGAAGCACACTCTGGGTAGGAGCTCTTTCTGGGCCAATGCACAGACGGCGCCAGGAGCCTAAGCCCCGGTCTTCCGGGTCTCCAGGGCCAGGCTCTTCCCACCCAGCCCAAGGACAGCCCCGAAGCCAGTTGCTGCCTCCGTAGGGACTGGCTGGAGGAAATCCCAGGCTAGCGTGGCATTCCCAGACATGCAGGGTGCTTGGACCAGGGTCTGCATTGGGGGCGATGTGGTGCAGGGCCAATGGTGGCATCTGCCTAGGTGGTCCCAGGCACCGGATGGGCTGAGCTCCTCAAAATTCCTCCAAAAGCACAAAGGTGTCTTCCCCCCCCCCCAAAAAAAAAAAAATTAGATCTCACCATAAATCAGTTTCACCTCTCAGGTGCAGCAAACCTCCTGGATGTAAATATACAAATTACCCAGGCAAGCCCCTGAAACAGCAATGGGACCGAGGCTGGCCACATGCCATGAGCACCCAGGGCTCCCGCCTTGTGCTCTGATCCAGACAGGAGCCAGACTCGAAGGCTCGTCTGGGGAAAGGGGCTGCTGGCGTGGGAGCTCTCTGGGGCGTGAGGGGTGCTCGCATCCAACCTGGCGCAGGCGCGTGGGGACACGCAGGCTTGCAGGAAAACATATCAGAGCGTCCTAGCCTGCGCCATCCCGCAGACCGGAAGGTGCTCCCTCTCCCCAGTTCAGGATGTCTTTCCACTTCCCTGCTGTCCGAGTCCCCATCCCGTCCCTCACTGCCCTTCGTCTGCCTCCCCCCGTTTCGCACACTCCCCGTGTATTTAAGGCCATCCCCGCGAACACTCCGCGGGGCATGTGTGCCGAGCCCCTTAAATGATGTGCAGCAACTTTGTATTTCTGGATTAATGTCCTTAAATGCGGAGGATTTCTAGCTCGGTGAGTCATGGGGTCCCACGTGCCAGGGTCTTTCGAGGTCAGCATCGTGTGAGGCTGGAGATGGAGCCGCATCTGTGCATCAGGCAGAACTCGCCCACAACCACCCCACCCCACCCCCACCCCACCAGGAAGCTGCTGGGGGCTGCCCTTTGGACATGTGATGAGTTTTCCGTCCTCTGTGGAATGGCGGTGTGGGTGGCCTCACCACCGTGGGGGACGAGGGAAGGGAGCTGACCTGCCCAGGCAAAGTCCTCTGCCACTCGGTGTGTCCCTGCCCAGCCTGGATGACACAGGAGCATCCTTTCTTCCTGGAATTAATCCCTTTGGTTCTGGGATCAGCCGAGGGACAGGCCTTGTCAATGGCTGGCAAGCAATTGGTGCTGTTGGCCCCCAGCCTCCCACCCATGTCCACTAATGAGTCTCTGGTCCCCTGTGGGAGTTCAGGTGAGACAGAAACTTCTCAGAGTGCCCTGAGGGGGAGCAGGTGACCCCGGAGCCCAGCGCTCTGGCCTCCCTGGGGCTTGTGACAGGAACTACACACACTGGCAATGGGAGTTGACAGAGGGGCTTCTCCAAGCTTGTCACTGTGAGTGGCCTCAGGCAGCACTGTCCAGCCAGTGGCCACATCAAGGCAGTTGGGAGGAAGCAGCCAAGGTGACAGCAGACCCTCAGGGACAGTCAGGTGCGGGGGTGGGGCTTCGCCCCTGCAGGCCCCTGGACACCCTCACCTCTGGGGCAGGGCCGGGAAGGCCAGGCATGTCCCAGGTTTTGTCAGGAGAAACATCCGGTGCAACTGGTAATGACCACCACATGCCCCCAGCGCCCCCAGCAGCCCGGGGGCTGTGGGAAGGTGGGAGTAAGGAGCAGATCCTCCCCTGCCTGGCCCTCGGGTCAGAGCCCCACGGCCCGTGCCTGCCCCCCAGTAACATCCAGGGGATGACGGGGTCTGGGCTGGTCTTTAAAAAGCATTCCCTGTTGCTCCATCCCCCAGAGGACTCACGGCAGGGTGCATCATCGCCCAGGAATGGTTGAGGGGGAAGAGGAGGCTGAGCTGGTCCCTGAGTAAGGTGCGGGGGTGCGCCTGGAGTAGCACATCGGATGGGGCAAGGGGGGCTGCGTGTCTGGGTCCAAAGCTCGGGGAGCCTCGCAATGCACCAGTGCTGACTCAGGGCTTCTCCAGCCCTCTCCTCTCCCACCCCGTCCAGTGCCCCAGCCCCAGCCAGCCCAGTGCTGCCTGCTGCGGGTTCCCCAGGTCGCCTTGCGCAGGGGCAGCGGGAGCCCAAGCTGCTGCAGGCCCTCCCCCGCCCTCCGGCCGCTGGGGCCAAGTCAGCAGTGCTGGCTGCGGGGCTGCAGCAGCGGGTGCAGAGGCCCTGCACCACTGCTCCGGGCTGGCGCCTCCGCCGCTTGTCCCCACGGTCACCTCCCGGCGGCTGCGCACAGCCAGCCTGAGACAGGACCCGGTCCCTGATTGGTGCAGTGAGTGAGCCTCTGGTTTTATTTACACAACCTTTCTTCACCACTCGACTCTGTCGTCGGAGTTGAGGACCGGGACCAGAGGCAGCCGTTCCCGTGGGGAGGAAGACGACGACGAGTGAGCGGGGCTCTGGCAGCTGCCGGCCTCGTGCATCTGCTTCCACAGGCACTTCGGTGCCGAGCGCCGACCAGGTGTGGGGCGTGATGTTCTCGAAGGCTTTGAGACGAGCTGAGGGGAGCCTTGCTAGAGCTTCCCTGTGGATCGTGGATGCCAGTTTGGAAAGTCAGGCTGCCTTTGCAGTTGGCGGGGAAGGAAGAGACTCCCAACTCAGCATCCTCTTCGGTGAGAGCAAAGGCACCTTCCCGGACCACATCCTTAAATGCTCCCCCTCCGGGTTTCTGGGGCAGCCTGGCGCTAGATGAGGCACAGCAGCGGGAGGAGGACGGTTTGCTCCCCGTGTCACGGAGCTGGTTGCAGAAGGTCAAAGTTGGATGTGGAGGAGGTCCAGCCTCCACTGCAGAGGCGAGCTGAACCAGCAAACATGGGTGGGGTCCTGTGGCCGCTGACCCTCCCGGATGCTGTGAGGGCCTTCGGCGGCAGGAGCAGGGGCCTGGGGGCAGAGAGGGCAGTCCCAGGGCATCCAGATGGCACCGTCTGCCCAGAATAGCAGCCTTCGGTGCAGGTCCCCATTTATGCCGGTGTCATGAAAATGCTGCCCGCCTTGTCCCCAGGGGCCTGTTCCTGGCAAAAAAAACCCTGTCTCCTGGCAAGATGGGAAGTGATGTCACGCTGTGCACATGAGCCGCCTGCTCCTCCGGGGCCGTTCGAGGTGGTGAGACAGTTCAGGGACTGATGCCTCTCCCCGTCCTGGACCCTGGACGCCTGGGGGAAGAGGCTCGGCACTGGGGGTCTGCCTCCTCCCATCACTCACTTGAATGTCCCCAGCCCAGAGGCTGCCCTGGGAGCCTGCATTGCACCGGGAGGGAGAACGGGGATGGGCGGGGACGGGCAGGGTTGGGAGAGCGGAGATGGGCAGGGATCGTGAGGACTGCGGACCCTGCTCTGAGCTGATGTCATCAGCTTTTGGGGCCTGCCCAGGCCTGTGGCTGCCTCAGGACTGACACCAGGAGCCTTCTTGCTCAGCCTGGGACAGTCACAGCACTGCAGTTGCCAGACTTCCTGCCAAGGACACAGGGACAGGCAGCTCTCCAGGGGACTGCCTGCACCCTCCAGGCACAGCCAACTGGCCAGCCCTGGAGTCCCTGCAGCTCCTTCGGGGACAAAGGTACAGGGAAAAGGGGAGGGTCAGGAGGACAAACGGTGGGCCTGGTTTGTACTAGAAATGGGACACTGATGAAGCTCGGCTGGGAAGGTGGCAGCACCCAGAACCCCGAAGGTGAGGACCTCCAGGGGTGCAGGTGGGGGACAGTGGGAAAAGGTTCCAAGGTGCTGCTGGGGGCCTCAGGCCTCCGGGGCAGACCCTGGCCCACGGCCCTTCCCCACTTACTGGTTTTGCTCTCCGCACAGTGCAGAGTCAGCAGCTTCTCAGCTGTTCTCATTCTCTGCAGGTCTAATGAGCAGAACCTGTCTTTCCTCTCAGGCACGGGGACTTGAGCCCCGCGGAGGAAGGCTACTTAGGAACCCTCTGGTCCAAGCGCCAGCTCCCAGAATGAGGACAGTGAGGCCCAGAGATGAACCGATTTGCCCAAGGAGACGGGACGTTCGGGCAGACCTGGGAGTCCTTGGGCCATGTTCCGATGTGGGGCAAGGATGAAGTCACCAGTGCTGGACGCGTCGGGCACCCCGCCTCAGGCAACGTAGGGTAAGGTAAGGAAACTGGGGACCGGGAGGTGAACCACAGGTAAAACTTACCTACGTCTCGGGGAGCTGAACGCGGCTCTGCCTCTGAGCCTGTCTGCCGCACCTCTGGTTTACAGTTCTCACTAGGCGAAGTGCCAGGGGGAGAAAACCTGGCGATTGTGTCGTTCCTCCTATTTTCCCTTTTGGGAAATTGGGGCCCCTTGCAGACGTCTGGTGGTTGTCAGGTTACTAGTGTTGTAATTCAGGCTTCCTCCAGCAGAGGGCTCCTGAGGGCCAGGAAACCCAGCAGCTCCCGGAGGGGTGGTTTTCGGGATGGGGTGTTGAGTTTTACATGATCCCAAGCACTCAGGCAGAAGAGTTTTTCAGGATTCTGTTTTGACTAATAACAACAGAAAGTGTGTTTAGACACTTCCCTGCCATTCAGGATCCGTGTCACCTCCCAGGTCTCCCCGCCTTTCACTTGGGCTTCCTACGGAGCTCTTACCGAACACGCCGCGGCGAGGTTTGCTACGGCTTTCGCTATCGGTCGCGTTTCTTAGAATAGGCTGGGTTGGTCATTCACGCAGCTGTTAGCTGAGGACGTTTAACAATATTCCCAGGGAGGGCTGGCCATCTTTGAATGGAGTGGCCAAGGACAGATGGGACAGCCCACCCCACAACGCTAAACTGAACACGCTGGTCCATTTGCTAGATCCCCATGCCGCCCACGGGTTTCACATCCGGCCTCGCGCCCACCCCTAGCTTGGGAAATGTCACAGAGCGACAGTAGCAAATCCAGCCGCGCCTCCCCGTGGATCAGTCACGGGGTTTGGTCTCATTCTTTCCCCACCAGCCTCTCCCTTGGTGATCTTTCTGCCTTTGTTGGGTGGTTTCCATTCAGTGTCTCAGCTCACTCTGTGCCCAGTGAGTGTAACACTGATTTTGTGTTATGAATGCGACCAATCAGAATACTCTCGAAACTCACATGCGGCATCCTCATGACCTTCATCTACATGGAGGTGAATTACTTTGACTAGCTAGAAGACGGCCCACTTTCCTGTATCATGAGAGTCCCTCTCCTCTCTCTGCGGTAAAATGCAGCATCACCCCCGGGTGGCAATTTCTTAGTCCCCCAGTTTAGGACTGTGTTGTAAGCGCTCGTGGGTGCACAGGCTTGTGGACGGAATGGCTGCAGAGCAGAGCAGCTGCCGGACCCCTTGGTTAGGATGCGAGTGGTGCTTAGGCAGACCTGATAGAGGTGGAGAACGTGAACCCAGAAACTTGACCAGGGCTGCCGCAAATGGGACCAACAGGCAACACGTAGTTTTTGACTCTGATGATGTAAAATTATTATATCCCCCCCAAAATTCTGTTTTAAAAAGATTTTATTTATTTATCTTTAGAGAGCGGAGAGGGGAGGGAAAAAGAAAGGGAAAGAAACATCCATCAATTGCCTTGCCTCTCTTGTGCCCCCAACTGGGGACTTGGCCTGCAACCCAGGCATGTGCCCTGACTGGGAATTGAACTGGCGACTTTTCGCTTTGCGGAACGATGCCCAAACCACTGAGCCACACCAGCTGGGGCTTCCCCCAGATTCTTGATCATTTGGTTTGACCGAACACACTTGTCCAGCACCCCCGACCTGAGCATCGGGCTGTGAGCAGGTACGAGCGGTAAAAGGTGCAGTCCTGGCCTTTACAACTCGGTGGCATTTCACTGCAGTCACAGCACGTGGCAAAGCACCCAGGGACAGGGGCCACCTCTCAGCGACAGTGCTGAACAGTTCCGGTTCTGCCTTTTCTCCTCCTTCCTCCTTGAACCAAGTCCTGGTCGAGCCCTGGACACACGGGCCTTCGCTAGATCACCTGAGTTTAGGTGCCTGACTGCTTGGCCGGTCCAGTCCCGGCTCCGGCTCCGCCTGCGATGCCTGTCGCTTGCGTTCTTGGGGTACCTGCTTCAGCGTCGATCTGCTGGGGGCAGGCCGTTCTGCTTGAGCTTCGTGTTCGAAAAGGGCCTTCGGATTTTTTTTAGTTTTTTACTTGTTTAATTAAGTTTTTATTGTGTTTTTCCGTTGCCATTTATCCCCCCGCCCCACCTTCCACCTCCCCCCACCCAGGGCCTGCAGATTTTTTTCCACCTTTTGGAGTCAACAATCCGATGCTTTTGTACTGGTGATGTAGGAGTGCTGTTGTTTTTTAATTTAAATGTTCAAAAAGCGTTTTTCTAACCCAGTTTTGACGTTTCTCCATTTTGTAAACTCCCAGGTCCCCTAAGATTCGGCCGTGGCCTGGGTGTCCCATGTCCCCTGGCCCCGCCACACACAAAGCGCTGACGCTTGTGGTCGGGAGGGCACCTTCCCGACAGCCCAAATGCTGCCCATAGGCTGTCCAAGGCCTCAGAGACACCAGGCTTCCTTCTGTGCCGTGAACGTGCGTGTTTCGCAGCAGTGGGCCAGGCACAGGCGGCTTCATTGGAAAAGTGCAAATTTGGGGGTTTTTTTTCCAAAGCAAGAGGGATTAGATAAAACGGATAAAATTGTAGAATGGGCCAAGCTTATCTTCAATGCTCCCCTCACTGACCTCCCAGGCTACCCCGGGCTCCCCAGGGCACCTTGGCTAAACACCCCTGCTCAGCCTTGTGTCTGACCTCCCTCTCCCGCCTTGGAAGTCCACAAACTCTGTTGGGGGTACCAGGGGCCCCTGGAAGGCACAGGCCCTCTCGGGCATTTCCTGGGGACCACAGTGCCTTCGCTCCACAGAATCACCCTTGGGAGAGAGACCTTGGTGAGGGAGACCTGGGCCGACCTGCCACGGACCCGCAGGTCGCCTCCCAGCACAGCTGGCCCTAGGGGCCCTGGAGGTGGTCTGGCTTCCATAACCGCTTTGCTTCTCTGCTCCTCTAGGTCTGCACCAGCCAGCGGTGGCCGCTCCCCCGAGGCGGTCCTTCAAGGCACGTGGGAGACACAGCTCCGGCAAAGAAGTCCTGTGAGTGCCCTTATTTCCTGGCCAGGAAGCTGATGCGGGCAGTGCAGTCTCGGAGGGCTGTGCCAAGCATCCAGGTCTCCTTGGAAGGAACAGTGGGGAGGCGGGAAGCAGGACTGGAGCCTTGGGGTGAGCTGTTGCTCCCGGGGATTTTTCGGGGGTGGGATCCTTGTCCTTCCCACGATCCTTAGGCTGGGAGCCCAGGGCCGCTATTTTCCTCTGAGCTGGAGAAAGGGGAAGTAGCAGTTACGTGTATTTACAAAATCTGCTGGGGCAAACAGACACGGGCAAGTCCCGCCTCGCTGCACTCAAGGTTGAGGAGCTTTTCCTCATTCCAATAAAAACAGAGGGGTTTCCCCCAGGCCAGCGCCTTTGTCAAACAGCACGGCCCAGTGTTCTGAGGCCACCTGCCTTTGGGACACAGCGCAGGTCCAAATCACGGGCCTGTCACTTACAAGCTGTGTGACCTTAGACAAGGACGCGGGACTGAAGCCTCCCTGAGACTCAGTTTATCGCCTGCTAAATGGGCATAATACTAGGGATTCCTTTTTTTTTTTTTTTTAAGATTTTATCTACTTACTTCTTAGAGAGAGGGGGTTAAGGAGGGAGAAAGAGAGGGAGAAAAAAAACAATGTGTGGTTGCCTCTCAAGCATCCCAAACATGGGAACCTGCCTGCAGGCCAGGCAGGTGCCCTGACTGGGAATCGAACCGACGACCCTTTGGTTTGCAGGCCAGCACTCAATCCACTGAGCCACACCAGCCAAGGCAATACTAGGGATTTCATAGAGCTGCCAGGGAATCGAATGAGGTGATGTCTGTGAAACACGATGCATAACCTGTATAATAAGGACTAGATAAACGGTAGCTAAATAATGTATGCATGTATATGTATTAAATATCTATCGATCACTTACTCACTCCATAGGCAGATAACTCCTAAGAATAAACTGACCTCTCTGACCTCAATCAGGGAAAAAGCTGACTTGACGGGCAAGCCAAAGAGCAGCTTTGGGGGAATGAACAGAACCGTGAAGCTGTGTCCAGCTAAAACGCCCCGACGGCCCAGTGGTGACTAGACACTTTGAAGTAGTTCTCCCCTTTGCACAACATTTGACTTCTTACCTTTATTTGTTATTTTTAATCTGGGGGTGATTTCTTCACCAACCCCGGCGAGTCAAGTTGGGCTTTCTCATTCAGAGGTGAGGCCTTAAAAATTGTGCCCGCTCACACAGGGGCTTTGTCATTGCGAGTTGGGCTCCCTGGAGCAGCCCCCCACCCCCGCCCCCATGCAACACACACACACACACACACACACACACAGGCCCACCCGCTGTCACCCCACCCCCACTGCCAAGCGATGCTCTGATGTCGAGGCTACAATGAAGAAGGCCCTTTCCCAGAAGAGCCCTTTCTTCTGCGGGTGCCAGTCCAGGGCCCTGTGCCCTGCAGTCCTGTCTTCAGGGGTGGAAGAAACAGGCCACCGTGGCCCCTTATTGGCAGCCACGGCCGGGCCCCTACAGGGAAAGGCTGCAGCCTCGGGAGGCCTGGCTGTCCTGTGTTACCGACAACCAGTTAAATCTTCCGGGTCGGGGGGTCGGCGCTTGTCAAGTGCGCCTGGGCTCTCTGGTGACGTGCGGGGTCCATGCCCTGCACTTCTGGCCAGTGAGGAAGAATGGTGGCTCCTTGCACTTCCTGCTGATATACATTCCAGGCCCCTGTTATCCTTCCTTCTTTAACTCACACTCCTGGACAGGGCGGACCCGCAGGCCGAGCCGGACTCCTTGGGGCCGTGCAGTTAGAGAGCGACCTGCACGGTTTCAGGGCTGTGTGTGGGGCTGCGGCCAGAGCGTACCCAGGGGCCCAAGTCCATTGTCAGTGCTACCTCCGTGGCTCCCTTTCTCCAAGCCCCTCTTTGCTTGAAAGTTAGGGGTGCGTGTGTGTCCAGCTGCCAGAGGACATACGGATGGGCTCGTATGAGATGAGACAGGCTTCGGTATGTAGAGGGGGCCTGAAACTGCACTGCGTACACGCACACACACAGACAAGACGAGGCCTGGATAGGTTTTGGCCTCTCGGGATGGAAAAGCAGATAAGAAGCTGGCTAGTTCAGTTCTCTAGTTGTCAGAACTGGTGTCTCCAAAGCACCTTCACCCGTCACTTGCCCAGGTCACGGCATTTTGGTGGCTCTGAAGGCAAAGGAAGAATGGGCAGGGGCTCTTGGACAGAAGGGCCCCTGACGTCTGGCCTGCTCGTGCTCCCTCAGCCCCAGGCGCTGCAGCGGCCCCTTGGGCGAGCGGCCACACACCTGACAGGGGCTGCTGTGTGCAGGCCCTCCCTCTAGTGCGGTCCCCACAACCACCCCGAGGGGTGCGATTTCGTTCCCTCATTCACTCGTTCATGCCACAGTATTTTTAAATCCAAACTGTGAGCCAGAAGCTGTCTGTATGTATGTGGACACTGAGGCTTGGAGAGGCCAAGCAATTTGCTAAATTGAGGCAGGAGGGATGGCAGGTGATGAGGGAGCAAAGCTCGGGGTCTGAGGATGTGGGTCCTGGTTCCACCCCACTGTCCTCCTTTGGGTGGCGACCAGTTTTCCCTTCCTGGTCCTCCATGTCCTCACCTGTAAATGGGGTGGTGCTAGTACCTGTCTCTCAGAACTGCTTTGAGGGCTGGATGAGATTCCCTGGGGAAGGCGTAAGGGTGACGCCGGGCACACGGAGCACTTCATGCAAGTCGCTGCCCAAGGTCATAGGGAGCCAGGTTAGAACCCCCTTCCCTCCTGTCACCAGGTGCTACCTCCTGAGCCATCGCCTGCCAGGCCTTCTTCTTTCCACCTACCCCACAGGGTCGTCCCTGCTCCTGCCCCTGCTGTGTGGGGAAAGGTAGCCACCCTCTGCACCCCAGTCTTCTCACCCACTGGTGGGCGCTCTCCTCCTGTTCTAGAGACTGTTCTCGAACCCCTGGAGGAGTGTAGAAAATGTGGGCTCCACACAGACTTACCCCTGTTCCTCGTCCCTGAAACAGGGCGGCTCACGCTGGCCCCCCACCCCTGGCTCCCTCCCGTGCCGTGTGCCCAGATGTGATCACACACAGAGCCACACCACTCCCTGTTGTCCCCCCCTCCAAGGACCACTGTCTCCCAGTGCAAGAGGGATGAGTCTGCCACTCCCACCTCGGGGAGCTGTTGCCACATGCGGCCAAGACCTTGGCCCTTCCATTCTGTCCTGTGGAGGAGACAGTGCCTACCAGGTCCCAGGGGCATCTGCTGAGTCCTGCAGTTGTGCCAGAGCACGAATCTGCCAGGAGGGCTTGCCTCTCTGATGAAGCAATTTCTGTCCTGCAACAACCCCCTGAGCAAAGGGAGGCCCAGAGGACGCCCTGTTCCTTCAGCCTAGGCGCCGTGGGCTAGGCAGCGCGTCCCCTAAGGGTCCGAAGTCCCACCTGTTGGACTAGGTGGGATGTACAGTGGCTGGGGGCACAGTGGTGGCTGGAGAGCTTTGGGGCCGCGCCTGCACTCACTCGTGTCCCCACCAACCCAAAGGGACCCTGCCCCCGCTCAGGGGAGTGTGGGAAATCGGGAGCAATGGGAGGTGCACATTTCCAGGGCTGTCCTGGCGCCTTCCCAAGGCTCTTCCCAAGGTTCAGGCTCGGTGCTCAGGATCCGGGTGTATGTTTGTGTGTCTGGGAACCTTTATGCTGGATGCTGGTGGAGGGGGCGGGGGGTGTTGGATGCATTCGGCCACCATTTGAGTGTAACCCCCACCCTCAACCCTGTCAACCTCGGCTTCCCAAGTGCTGCGCCTCGTCAGTGTCCCCTGCCTACCTCTTGCGCCCCTAGAGGAGACGCGCCTAGCCATGTCTGCCTAGTGACAGGCAGCACGGAAACTTGGGGGCTCAGTGAGCGAGGGCTGGGCTGGCCGGTGGTGGCGGAGGCTGGGTGCTTATTCATGGCCCAGGAGTCCTCTCCAGGCTCCTGGTGCCCGGGGCTGCGTGGGACCTTCGAGCTCTCCAGGCTGTCAATGTCATGGAGACTACAGGTCCAGACCCCGGACGCCTCTCTCATCCGAGCCCAAGACACGGCTTTCTTTTTTCCTCTTCCCGGGGAGAGCGCCCCCGTGGGCTGTCTTTATTTTCTTACATGCCCCTCTCGGCTGGCTCCGGCTTCCGTCCCGCCTCACAGGGCGAGGAGCCTCCGGAAGGGCTGCGCTGGTGGTGGAGCCTGGAACATCAGCTCTGGGAGGCGCGCCCCTGGACTCCACGGCAGGCAGAGGCGAGGGGCGCTGGGCAAAGTCCGCGCGCTCGCCAGGGAAGCACAGCCCAGGCCCAGGCGATCGCAGTGGTGCAGGGCCCAGGGGCCCAGACTTTGGTCCCGGGCCCCGCCCCATAGCCGAGCTCGAGCTCCAGCTCGCTGGGTCCCCTGTGCAGCGCGCCTTGCGCGCACAGCCCATCCCCCCCGACGTGACCCGAGCGCCCCCTGCCCTAATCCGGTTTAGGCTGGCACCGTCCCCACCCTCCCCTCCTTTCCTCACCTGAGTTCTTTTCCTTTTCAGGTGGAGGCAATGCCCACGCCCTGTGCGTCTGGGGCCCGTCAACTGCCTGGATCTTGGGCGGTAGAGACGAGTCTCCCGCCCCGGGTGGCGCGCGCAGGAGGGAGGACCCAGAAGCGGGCTCCGCCTGGGCTTGCCTGGGCTTGTTCAGAGCCGGGCTTCTTCCCTTCGTGACCGCGCAGAGCCGGGGGATTTCGAGATTTTGCAGGAGCCTTGTCACCAAGCTCGAGGGAGAGGGGGCTGGAGTCCCCACGACCTGCTCACCGCTTCCGAGAGTGAGCGCAGGTAACTGCTTCCGTTCTCGGTCTGCGTGAAAGTTCGTGAAGAAGGAGGCAGGAACTAGACCAGGTACTCTAATTATAATAATAATGGAAACCCTGTTGAATTATGTGGTCTCCGAGTCGTACAGAGAAGAATTTCCAAGAAGTAACAAAATGCGCTTTGATTTCATAATCTCTGGAGAGAAAGGATTCCTTTCCTGGGTTTTGCGCGGCTGGTTATTCCGTTCTTCCCCACGCCCCATCGTGGGTGCAGGCGGCCCGCTGCTCTAGGAGTGGAGACGGGGGCTCTGGTTTCGCGGCCTCTGCTCACCCAAGTGAGACCAAAGCAAATACCTCGACCCCGGTGGGGGCGGAGAGGAGGGCGCCTTGGGACTGGCGCCCCAACTTGGCTGCTGAACATCTCAGGGGATGTGAAAAGCGCTGTGGTCACTAAAATAGTGCGGTGGATGGAAGAGGTCAAGTCTCCCAGCTTGTGTTTTAAACTGAGGCATAGGAGAAGGGTTTTCAGTCTTCCTGGCCCCAAGGTGAGCATGAGCGCTGCCCTCCCTCGTGCCCCACCCCCACTCCGCTGGCCTGGGAACTTGAGGAAGGGCGCTAACGCTCCTGGTGGAGATCAGCAGGCAGCGGAGGCCCCGTCCCCAGGTGAGGTGAATGTGGCTGGGGGCGGGGCACATGCTCTGGTGCCTTCGCTCTTCCTGTGCCTGGCCAGGCAGAGGAAGCCAGGGGACCGTCAGGCTGTGCGGAAAGCCGGGGGTCTGGGCCCTCTGGATATATCCATGCTGGTCTCCTGCAGCGAGGGGTGCCTGGGCTTCCTGGAATAGTCCCGTGGAGCTCTTCAGCAGTCAAGGGGGCAAAATGACCCACTAATTTATGTGGGTCCAGCTCTGCCTCCGCCTCCAGGTCTGAGAGCCCTGGGACAGATGGGTTAGCCACAGGGGCCATGCAGCAGTGGTCCAGATGGATGGGCTGAGCCAGGGAGGCTCTGGTGCTCGCCCACATTCCCCTTGGGGGTCTGTCCAGGGGCAGAGGGCTGATGGGGCAGCATGTGCCAGGACCCTGGGCCCTGTCTTTTGAGCTTCCCAAACCTGAGGACTGGCTGGGACTGGCCTGCTTTGCCCCGCCAACCAGCTTTCTCTGCAGCCCCAAGGATCCCTGGCCTGCACGTCGACTCCCTGCCCACCTCGGCATACGTGACAAATCAGTGATGCTAACTAGACCTAGGCCGGCCCGGGTCCCCCTCATCACCGTGCACCAGGCAGCCCGCAGTCTGATCACCACCCCAGGCCCCAACCAGCCGTTGTAACTGGCCCCTAGGCCAGCGGTGGAGGAACATGAAAGGTGAATAAGATGCCCCGGGTGATAGGTCACTCAACCTCAGGTTACAGGAGATCAGACGCATCAAATAAGGCAGCGATTTCCACCCGGCGCGCCGCAGGCATTTTTAAAACATGCAACCCCTGACTCTTTAGTCAGGGGCGCTGACCTCCTTTCCCTCAGGTTGTCACATAAAAAATGACAACAGCCAACACAACAACGGCCGTCTGGTGTGATTGCATCAAAATTTTGCCCACTATTTTTTTTTTGTCCAATCAGCAAAATCTATAAAAATATTTTTTGGCGTGCTGCAGAATTTTAGTCATTAGTCGGTGTGGGCCATGAGGTGAAAAAGGCTGAACATGGCGGTAATAAGGAAAGAGACAGGACTCATTCACTCGTTCACTCAACATGGAGTTTTCAGGCCCTTGCTGCGTGCCCGCGGCGTTTCGGCCCCAAGGCTTCAGCCGTGAGACAAATGGGCACGTCTTCGCTTGTGTGGAGCCCGTCTTCCGACGGGGGGAGCAGGAGACACGTGAGCAGATTCGTATGTAAAACTACTGTGTGTTCGGTCGTGATACATGCTGTGAAGGGGTAGGAGGGTGAAGCGTGCTGGGGAGGGAGTGTTTTTTTTTCCTTCCTGATGGGAAAGGGTTGAGTCATTGAGGGGAGGGGAGGGCTTTCCAGGCAGCCCGGCCAGCAAATGCAGAATTGGCGCATCAGAGACATTTGCAAGGAAGCCAGTGAGGCTGGGGGAGACGGGTAACAGGGGAAGGCCGGAGGCTCTGAGGCCTCAGCGTGAAAACCCGCAGTGTGGTGGGCAGCTGCCTTCCGAGGGTCTGGAGCTGCAGCCGTCTGATCTTACGTGTTAGTTCGATCGCTCTGGCTGTCGTGTATGGAATACACCGAGCGTGGCGGCAGGGACACCCCCTGGAGGCTGCTCCCGGGTCCCGTAAGAAACCGCAGCGGCCTGGACTAGGGCGGTAGGGTGGAGGGGAGAGAGGCAGGAGGCTTTGGAGGTAGGACCACAGCCTGCTGCTGGGTGGACGTGGGGTGGGGGTCAGAGAAAGAAGAGACGGAGGTGTTGCTACAGTTTGTGGATCGCACGGACCGTGAAGCGTTTACTGAGACGGGGAGACCTGGAAGGAGCAGGCTGCGGGGTTCGCTGGGAGACCTGGAGTTTGGGGTGTGGGGACCTGGACCGTAGGAGAGGTTTCTCTGTGGCTAAGATGGTACCAAATGCCACAGGACTGAGGGATGCTGTTGAGGCGGTGGGTGGGGGAGGAAAAGGTGGGAAATCGTCATCTTGGGGAGTGGAGAGACTGGACAAGGAAGGTGACAGAACAGCGTCTGATACACAGCAGGAGTTGGGTCAGTATCGGGCGGGTGGGCGGAAGGACGGATCACACCGTGAAGTGTTGTAGGGCTGCTGTGTGGAGCTGAGGGTGTGGCCGCAGGCTGGGGACCGTGAGAACACAGTACAGGCACTGGGATTTCGGGGGGATTTCGGGGACTCCCAGGGTTGGGAGAGGCCGAGGGAGGCAGTTTTGGGGAAGTAGAAAGGATTTGATCTGAGTCTGGGAGTGCAGCCGTGATTCAGAGACAGTTGGAGAGAAGGGGAAGGTACGTGGAAGGGAATGGCATTAGCAAAATTAGGGATGCGTGAGGCCTACATACTCTTTAGCTATCGGTTACAGGTAGAGGGGTGGGGCTTGTGGGCGGAGGGTTCTTATGAAGGGGCAGTAGATGGGGAGGAATGGCTGAGGTTCCCCCTTTACCCCCTTCCGCATGTGGGGGACTTCAGGGCAGAGGGATTGGCAGGGTGGAGAGAGAGCCTGCCCCAGGGACCCTGTCTTCACTCCCTGGCCTCCACCCTCTCGGATCCTGGGTGACCCCCCCCCCCAGTCTGAGCAAAGCTGGCCCACTCCTGCCACCCACCTTAGAGAGCTAAGCAGCCCAGGTGTGGCACCTGGTAGCCCATCCTCTGGTCTCCCTGAGGCAGGGAGGGCATGGGGATTATGATCCTCATTTTTGATTGGTGTAGAATAAGGTGCGGGAAGGCGGGGCCGCACCTCCCCAGGGGTGATGTGGGAGGAGTCTCACCCCGGGCTCCGGGCTCTCCAGTTGTTGCTGCACCTGCAGCCTTTGCTGGGGGGTTTGCCCGCCTCTCTGGTGCCAGGACTGGGGCCGGCAGGAGCACCTGCTTGTGTCACGCCGAGAGGAAGACAGCGCTGACTCCAGAGCCATTGGAAGTCACATCGTTTTCTTTCAGGCTGTGGGACGGCAGGGAGGCGGGTGCGTGCATGCGCGCCCGTTTGGGGAAGTCTGGCAGGGCTCTTTAAACCCCAATCTCAGTGATTAAAGAGTCCTTAGCAATGAAAGCAATTGGTGGCCAGCTGTGGGCTGGCCCCTCCCAGACTTCCCCAGTGGGGCTCCCAGCGTCCATCAGCGCCTGGCTTCCAGTCGGAGACTTCCTTCCCAGGCCTGTCTCCGTCTCTGGCTGCCTGACTCTGGATGGATGACTAACCTTCTGGCTCTGGTTCCGCCTCCCTGAAACGGGGTTTGTGCGAGGACCCGCTCCGTGGGGTCTGGTATAAAATAGATCGGGCAGTGAGCAGGATGCTGTGGCTTCTGCTGGGAGCCACCAAGGATGGAGAGCCTCCCTCCCAGAAGTGTGACCATTTCGCCCAGTCTGAACCCCCTTCCTCTCCACCGGTACAACCTAGCGAGGCTTCGGAGTTTGTTTGTCTGGTCGGTTTTTGCATTGCAAATATCCCTCCCTCCACTTCCTAAAAATCAGTGCTTTCCTTTGCTGAAGTGGAGTTCAATGCCTTGGGTTGATGCAAATAAGAACCTCTGCTCCTGTATCCCTGGCTGTGGGCAGGTGGTAGGTAGTGACCCCAATGAGTGGAACCCACTGTGTACCAGTCTAGTCCTGGGGTGCCCCTGACCTCAGGGTGCCAAGTGACATCTCCTGCACCTTCATTGGATGCAGTCTAGAGGGCTGACTCCTCCTCCCTGTCTCCCTGCCTCACCTGCCGGATTCCCACGGACTCCCCTCCCTCCCCTGGAGGCCAGGCCTAGCCTCCCTCTTGGCTGATCAGCCTGGGGCTGGGTGCCAGGCTCCCTAGGAAGAAAGTGGAGTTTCAACACTCAGTCGATGGAAAGTGGGTGGAGGAAAGGGAGGGTCCGTCCAGAGGAGAAAGAGCTGCAGTGGGGGGAGGGGCGCCTCTATGGGGGGGGGGTGTTAGCTGCCTGGAGCTGAACCAATCCCTCATCCTGACATCAGTCCTGTTCTGAGGCTGCCACATCGTCTCACGACAAGAGGAATGAAAATGGACTTGGAAGTGGATGAGACTGGACTGCTGTCACTCCTGCCCCCCTTTCTTCTGAAACCCACCACCAGCGACCGGGCGGCGACGCTGGAGTCCTGGGCTGTGCCATCCACCGCTGATGGATCCCTCCTCCTCCAGGGCCACCCCCAGACCAGTGCTCGTTCTCAGAACCATCTCCCTGATCACTGCCTCCCCAGGAGACACGGAAACAGCTCTTAAAGATCCGCTGACCAACAGCTACTCAGGGACCTGGGGGCCACCCTGCCGTCTCCCTGCCCCCGCACACCACCTCCCCGCTCAGGGCAGACCCGGGGGTGGGGGACGACGCGGGGTAGGGGCTGGAGGCAGCCGCGCCGCCCTTCTACCAGCGAGGAGAAGGCGGGGCAGGCCCCGAGTGCTATGGCAGACGGCCTGCGCCCGAGGGCTTGGCATCTCTCCGAGCGCCCCCTGCCCTGGCACCCACCGAGGACTCTCCTAGCCCCTCAGAAGCCACTTACCCCCAAACTACTTCACAACATCCGTTCCCTTCACCAAAGAACCGCACCTTCTCCCAGATGCTTCCGGAGACGCGGCTTCGACTGTGCGCCCCCCCGGAGCGCCCGCTGTGTGCGTGGACGGGAATCGTTCCCACGCAGGCCTGGCTACCCGCGCGGAGGCTAACACGCATGTGCTGATCCTTAAACGCCCGTCACATTCACTGCGGTCGAGGTTGTGTTTGAAGCGGCAGGAGAAATAGGAAGAGCGTGGCGTGGGAGGGAGCCGGTCCCTGTTTTGCCCCTCACTTCCTCGGTGGTACTCGGCGAGAACGCAACCCCTCTCAACCCGTTTTCTTATCTTGGAGTGAGTGAGTTTGGTCCTGCCTACCGCACAGAATCGCTGGGAGGATCGATCACGTGAGATGGCTCGTTCGTTCACTTGGTCTACCTCACGTTCAAGACTCTGTGTGCAGCAGCGGGCCAGGCAGACCATCGCTGCCCCCTCCGACGTCACGGCCCCGGCGGGGCAGTGGAAGGTAAATCAGTAATTCGGAAGCAACAAACATCTGCCGAGCTCTTACCGCGCGGCCAGCGCTGTGCGAAGCACTTTTCAGACGTCACCTGCTTCCGCCCGTGTAAGGAGGCCGTGAGGAAGCTACGTGTGTTTACACTTTACAGACGAGGAGACTGAAGCCCCCGGGGGTGACATCACTGGGCCCTGAGCCGGGGCGTGAATGCACGTAGTGTGACTCAGAGTCACTCTGCTTCGACCTCGATGGAAGAGGACGGCAAGGCCCCCGCCTCGGGAAGTGCGGTGGCGTGAAGGCACTTTGAGGACTGGCCCTATGGCAGCGACGTCAGCCACTTCGCCGCATTCTGTGGTTAGAAGTGAGTCCCAGGGACTTCCCACGCTCAAGGGCTGGGGGCTGCATGGAGGCGTGGACACCATCACAGAAAGTAGGGACACCGGTGGCACTTCTTACATTTCTCCTGACCTCCCCACCCCCGACTGTGGTGACCTGCCCTCCCTGGAGTTGATACCATCCGGCTGCTGGGTGGGTGGTCCCAGGAATTCTATGGAAGACAGTCGGGGCCACAGAAGCTGGAGGCGGAGAGAAAAGGGAGAGCCCCGTGAAGAATTCAGACATTTAGTCGAGCCTCTGAAATTCTTCCGTTCTTTGGTGTATTCCTTCCTCTGTTCACACATGTGTTCGCGTGTCCAGCGCAGCTGGTGGGCTCCCTCTGCGCCATGCACCCAGTACCGTGCCCGGCGCTGACACAGGGGCGGCCACATCCCCCCCACCGCCTCCAGGGCAGAGGTCACAGCGAGGAGAGGGTGGGGCACCTTCTGCCTGGGACATCATGGGTGGCTTCATGCCCCGGGGGTGGGGGGACCACCCTGGAGTTCACTGTGGGGACAGGCAGACAAAGGGAACCGTGTGCTTGCTTAAAACAGAATGAACAGAGTTTACCTCTCCCTGCGGAGCCGCAGTGGCCCGAGGGCCTCAGCCCAGAGCACCGGGCCCTCTGGGGTCATCCGTTCTTCTGTTGTTTGCTGCCCCTGGCTCCTCTCTCCTTGGTCTTGTCAGTGAGTCTGATTTCCACAAACCTCCTCCTCCCTTCTGAGTTGCTGGTCCTACCGCACCGGCCGTCAGAAACTCCCACCCCGTCAGGTCGGCACTGTGTGGATGGGTCGGGGTAACACGGTGGATTGCAAGCGCAAGTCTGCCCCCACCCCAGCGATGCCCCCAGTGGGGGGGGTGCGGGAGGGCATCGTCTGGAAGCAAAGCCAAGTTTTGATCCATCACTTTGGTTTACTATCAGTCAGACTGTTCACTTGATTTTGAATTCCAGCTAACTGTAAAGCTGGGGTGATGCGGTTATTCAAGGAGATTATAGATTAGCAGACTATGAGAATCACAACACAATATGGGGGGGTCCCTTGGAAGGGCAGGAAGTGGTCACTGGGTTGGGCTGCTCAGAGACCCCATTCCTACTCCTCCCTCTCCCACCTCCTCAAACCTCCACTCCCTCTTCCCGTTGAAATTGCCTGATGAGTTCGTTGATGTCTCCAGGAGTATATTCGTGTCCAGTGGCTGCTTTAACAAATGACCATGTTTTGCCATGTATGATGTGCACTTTTTTGCCCAAATCTTTGCCATAAAAGTAAGGATGAGCGGTATACATGGATGTAATGGTTACATACCACGAGTACGGTAGTGGGTATACCAGTCCCGTGGATAACATGCACAAAAACATGGGTGCACATGATACACGGCAAAATAAGGCACCACAAACCGGGTGCCTTCACACAGCAGAATTTCCTCTCTCAGGGCTTTGGGGGCCAGGAGTCGGAGATCCAGCAGGGCCACACCCCTGGGGGGCCTCCGTGCTGGCCTCTCCCAGTGACTGGTGGCCGTCTGGCACCCCTGGGCTCGGGCCGCCTCACTCCCATCTCTGCCTGTGTCTCCGCCTCACCTCTGCTTCTGTCTCCTCCTCGGCCTCTTAAGCCTCCGTCTGCTTCAGTTCAGGAGGATAGACACTTGGCATTGGGTGTCGGGCCCACCCAGATGACCCTCATCTCAAAATTCTTAGTCACACCTGCAAAGATGCTTTTCCCAAATGCGGTCACATTCCCGGGTTCCAGAGGTTTGAGGTGGCTGTCCTCTGGGGGCCATGTTTCAGTGGTGCAGAGGACGGTGCCTGGGACCCTGTGGTGTGGGTGCCGCTGCAGTCCAGGGCCTCTTCCTTTCGTTCATTCTCAGAGTGTCAGGGCGCCTGCCGCCCCCCGCCGTGCTGGGTGCCCTGGCGCAGAAGCGAAGTGGGGTGTGGCCCTGCCCGGGAGGGGATATCGGCAGGTGCCCCGGATGTCCGAGGTCAGCTCTGAGCATAGGTGCTTGGTTAGGTGGACGTCCTGGGGGGAGGCTGGGCACCTGCGGAGATTTCCGGTGTCGTCACTTTGAGGCGTGGCATTCCAAGCACCCAATTTACAAACACACTTCGGAAAAGTCCAGATCACTGTTAACTTAGAAATTCGGTTTTAGACCACGTCCCCACCGGCTGCCTCACCCGTGTGGGGCGGCCTCCTGAGCAGATGGTGCCCCGTGGCTCCACCAGGCCAGTAAGCTGGTGAAGGATGCGAGCCTGGGGTGCCCGACTGTGAGTGTGCACAGGCAGGTAGGCTGGCCGGCAGCCCTGGCTGTTTTCCTTCTCCCTCCCGTCCATCCTCGCTCCTTCGTCAGACCTTTCAGGGCATCTGCTGCGACCTGTCTCCCACGCTGGGTGCTCGGGAAGTTCGCCCTGAGCCTAGTGAGGAGGGTGAGACCCGGGTTGGGTGATGCCCAAGGTGGGCACTGGAGCCTGCAGTGGGTGCACAGCTCTTCCCACAGGAGGGGAGGGCGGACCGAGGCCTGAAGGACCGGGAAGAGTTGTCTGGTGAAGCTGGCGGGGAGGGTGGCCAAGGCAGAGGGGCGGCCCCGCCGGGCACAGAGGCAGAAGGAGAGCTAGCACCCCGGTGGGCAGAGGGTCTGTGACCTCTGGGGAATCTCCCCTCCACGGCCATGCCCACCAGCTCCTCCCGTGAGCTGGTTTGTGGATGGAAATTAAAAATGTGAGCACCGGCCTGCGAATCAAGAGGTCACCCGTTCGATTCCCGGTCAGGGCACATGCCTGGGTTGTGGGCCAGGTCCCCAGCAGAGCAGCACCTCTGTGGCCTCGAAGCGACGTCTCTGCCCAGTCCACCGGGAATATTGCTTTTGTTTGCCTTAGTACCTGTGCAGGGTGTGGCAAAGGTAGGTTAACAGCTGTGAGTACGTGAAGCAGAGTTTATCCTTGTATTACTGTTTATTAATTGGTGTGTTATTTTCCATACAAATAGCTGTAAACCTACTTTTGCCCCGCCCTGTATATTCTTTAGCTAAAGACACACACGCAAACTTTGGGTTATTTATTTTCCCAACCTGTCCATTTTTCTTTACAGCAGTTCACCACGTACGTTATATCGTTCAACTGTGATGTCGTCACGGCCAAACGTGACGACACTTTTGGTGCTGCCGTCAATGTGAGTGGGAAGGAGAGGAGAGCGTTAGGACTCGTGGCACGTCCCAGCTCCTGTCCGGGTCAGCCCATGTCCCCCAGCAGCGGCCCTGCCTCTGGGTTCCTCTGGCAGGACGGGGGCCCCTGGGGAGGCGGAAGGTCTTGGAGACACCTACCTGTGCTCAAGTTCTTCGCCAGACTGTGGGTAGCAGAACCGCCGGAGGAGGAGGAGGAGGAAGAGGAGGAGCCTGGCGCACTCCGGTGGAGAGAGGTGAGAAGTGGCAGCGGCAACGGCCATGCTGAGTCTGAGGCCCAGAAAACCAGGTGGCCGGTTCCAAGGGTCGGGGAGTGGGGTGCAGAGGCGGCATGGCCGTTCTAGGTGGCAAGAAGGCACCGGGATCGGGGTGGGGTGCATTTTAGTGCCATGGCTTCCTCCTCGTTGTGGACCTCGGGGCTAGTGATGGATCTAGAACCTCATTGTGGTCCGAGGGGGCCCTCCATGGTACCAGCCACCTGTGCGGGGGTGCTGGCAGAAGATGTGGGGATACTGGGTTCTCAGCCTCCCTCCCATGCGGGCGCCGGCCCAGCACATGAGCTGGTGTTTCTCGTGTCCGGAGGTCAGCAGGAGAGAGGTGTTCTCTCACAGCCTCTGCCCTGCCCCTCAGACCTTCACCGAGTTCCACGTGGGGCGGTTTCCGGGGGCTGCTGACCCTGATCGGCACCCGTGGGAGACTGAAGTGGAAAGTTTTCTGGGCAGGTGAACTGTATTCCCAGGAAAGCAGATGTGGGCATGAGATATGCTGCCCTCGTTCTTTCCATTCTTAAATGTTTTTTTTTTTAATTATAAAATTTCTAACAATACTAATTAAAAGTCAAACACCCCAGAGGTAAATGAAGGGAATGGGTCGGGCCCATTTCCGACCTGCCTCTGCCTCCCACCCTCACAGGCAGCCACCTTCAGCCCGGGCGTGTGTCCACCAGCTCTCGGGGTGTTTACTCTTTGCCAGGAGTGGGGGGCGGGCCTTACTGCAGGCCAGAAAATGCTCCAGGATCGAGGGGGCTCCTTTTGGTCCTGGAACCATGGGCTCTTCGAATCCTGGTGCTCAGCCGGCCCACTACTCAGGGAGCTGGGCCAGCTCTCCGCCCCCCGCCTTCATGGGATGTGAGGGTGGACACACGCTCTCCCCATCCCCGCCACCCCTACCACCCCCCCACCCACACACACACTTGGACGCGACGCCTCTGCGTGCTTTATTGGCCTGGCAGGTCAGGAACGCAGAAAGACTGCTTTAGTGGGTGAGGCTTTTATTTATTCAGGCGAGACAAAGTATGTGAAAGGTCACTGCCGCCAGTGCAGCACCTGCAGCAGGTGAGGTGTCTGCTGCGTGGATGAGAGCTGCCACCGCTGTCTCTGCAGCCTTCACCCCTTCTCATCTCGGGGTACGCAGAAACTAGTTACTGACGTTACTAAAATGGCATTTCGTGTTTTGCTGATCTGACAAAAAATAGGTATAGTTTTGATTCGTTCACACTGGATGGCTATTGTTGTGTTGGCTGTTTGGGTTTTTTTTTAATCCTCACCCAAGAATATGTTTATCGATTTTTTTTTTAAGATAGCGAGGAAATGGGGGGAGGCAGAAAGAGAAAAAAACATCAGCGAGAGAGAGACGTTGATTGGTTGCCTCCCGTACATGCCGTGACCGGGAATCAAACCTGTAACCTTTTGTTGTGCGGGGTGATGCTCCAACCAGCTGACCTTCCCGGCCAGAGCTGTCATCTGTTCATCTGACCGTCTCAGGGGAAAGAGGCCAGTGCGCCAGACTAAGCAGTCAGGTGTTGCGTGTTCTAAAACTCCTGCGGCACACCAGGCGACCGTCGCTGCTCGGTCTCCATGGCTTCCCCAGGCGCTCTTCAGAGCTGAAGGCAGGGGGAGAGTCCCGACGCCTGGCACCCTTGGCCAGGCCTGGAGCGGCCGGCCACTGGCCTGAGTGCAGTGGGGGGGACAGTCTGCTCCCAGAGGCCCCTCCAAGGATACTGACCCCGTTCTCACCTGGCCGCACCGCCGGTGGGACATGTCCAGCGACCAAAGGAGACGATTTGCCCGGGACTTTTTAAAGAACGGAAAACTGCGTTTTCATTGTGCCGCGGCCATTTCTCAGGGGCAGCACTGTTGACCTTTGGGGCAGGACAGTTGTCTGTGGTGGGGGCGGTGCACTGTGAGACGCTGAGCAGCACCCCCGGCCTCTGCCCACTAGACAGCAATAGCACCCCTCCCTCACCGTGACAACCGCGTACGGGGAGCAAAGTCCCCCCTCCCCGCACGAGAACCCCTGGCTTCAGGGCTCAGGGTTCAGACGGGGGCTTTCCGGGACCAGTGCTTTCACACCGTGGTGAGCTGCTGCTCGATGGCTCTCGGGTGGTTTTCTTTGTTCTCTCTCCAAAACGCTGAGCTCATTGGCTCATTTGTTTGTTTGACTCACCCGGCGCTGACCGCAAGCAGCCTTCCCACTTTCGGGGGATCCCAGATGACTTATCACGGGACACTGGACATAAATCTAAAAGATTCTTGTCTGCTAAATTGGAGGCAGAAACCCTCAACTTCTTTCTCAGCTCCTCTCAGTAAATACTTCCCTAAACCGTTTCGGAGCAGGCGGTTCTGCCGGGAGCACCTCTGCAGCTCAGTTTCCTGAAATCGTGCCGAGTTTCTGTCCCATTACTTTCTGCCTTTGCCCAGCAACTAGCTGGCGATCTCAGCTCCAGGATGCTCTGAAGCTGGCCAGTGCCTGGAGGATTTTCTTAGGGCCGCTGACCCAGCGCTGGCAGGGGGAGGAAGGCAAAGGACTGGCTGTTGGAGAGCCGGGAGGAGGGGTCAGGTCCCAGGGTGGGCCCTCCGGGGGGTCATGTTCCCACTGCTATACTGGGGACTCCTTGAGCAAGACCCAGCCTGTTTGCTGGCCCCTCTGGGGTCCCAGAGGGAGTCAGCAGCTTTGTTTTAGGGCTTCACAAAGCCCAGTGTGGCTGTGAGGGTGGACACACCCTGAGGTTGGAGGCCACCCCCAGCCTGGGCAGCCTTCTCCTTCCAGCCTAGGTGAGTGAGGTTGGGACTGCAGGAAGGAGGTGGGGTTGTTTGAATTCCACCTTGTCCTCTTGGCTCGTTCTCTGCGTCATCCTCTCCTCAGAGAAGGAGGTCTGGTTTCCTAGTAGGAGGTGTAGGTCTTAGCAGCTACCTTGCACTTGAACTCTAGTTATCAGAAGAAGATCTCGGTGCCCACGGCTCCTCTGTGGTGTCACTGTTTCTATTCTGCACTGGCCCCTAGCGGCTTGGGTTAAATGGCTGCCTCTGAAGCACACGTCTGAACTTGGGCAGTGGTCGCACGCCCCCTCCCCCGCCCCACCGCAGGCACGCCTGTGACCTTGCCCTCAGGCAGCTGTGAGCTCCAAGACTCCCAATCCACAGTGCTTGACGGGCATCAGGGGCCAGAGGGTGGGAGGGAAGAGAAGCTAGGTCTGGCTGCCAAGGACTCTTAGTCCTGGATGGCAGGAAACCAGGCAGTGACGCTCCCGGCTCCGATGCCACCAGCCGCGCTTGTCAGCACCCTGGTTAATGCTCCAGTCCAGGACCTGCTCCTGCGAACCAGACAGCGCCCCAGGTGCTCAGGGACGGGTGGGCCTGTGCGTGCTCAGAGCAGCGTTTTGGGGAGGGGGGCAGTGTCTGGACTCCCCTTTGCCGTCTGGGGCTGTTCACCCCGCCTTTACCTGCGCTGGGGCCTGACAGAGCTCGGAGTCTTCAGGTTCCGGTGTCCGCGGTAGCCGGTCTACTGACGGCTGGAGAGCAGAGCTGACTTCCCAAAATAGCCACCCAGAGGGAGAGCGCAGCCCTGGAATTTGACCCTGACGGTCACCCCGAAGGCCTCACCAGGTTTGGTCCCACCCAGCCCCACCTGACCATCACCAAGGGACCGTGGAGGGTGCGGGGGCCGGGTGTTTCCTCCCTTCCCCACCCTCTTCCTCTTCCCTTTTGTTCTCTCTCCTCACCAGCTTTAGGCATAGAGTCCAGATGACTCAGGACTGATGTTCCAGGGCCTGATTGGCTGGGCAGCAGGTCACCGGGTGGGGGCAGAAGGGAGAGGGGACCTACGTCCCTGCCCTTCTCTGCAGGTGAGCGCACACCTACAGAGGGGCCCGGCGCTGGCAGCCAGCCCTGCCCTCGGCAGCCGGCAGCCGTGCCAGCCCCAGCAGCGGCAGCAGGCCCGACAAGTCGGACAGGTGGAGCCAGCCCCACCGCTGTGGGGCCGCGGCTGGAGGTCCAATCCCTGTCCTCCCGCAGCCCACAGAGCAGGTAACCCTCGTTTCGTTTTTTTTTTTTTTTTCTGTCAGCTTAGTTTGCTGTCAACTTGAGAAAAAGGCCTGTGGAATCAGCAGGGGAAATCACGAATTCGTTTGGAGAGGATGTGCTGGGTTCTTGCATGGCAAATCCGGCCTTGGTGTTGGGAAAAATGACAACAATTGTCTGGTCCTTGGTTCTGGAAAGCCGGTTTTTAACAGAGCCATTACTTTCTCAATGGCCAGGTCCAAAAAGGAGGCACTTCCTTGTAACTGCCGATGGAGAGCCCTGGTTGGCGTGGCTGGGGGGCTGTTCGCCTTTTCGATGTGGAAGGGGTGGGGGTGGGGCTTGGTTTTACTGGACGGCGCCCTCAGTGCCTACTCAGACAAGGACCGTCCTCCCACCTCAAATCAACATCACAGCCCCTTGGGCTGGATTTCTTTGTGAAAATATTTAAGGCTCTGAAGTCCGCCTGTCCTGGTAAGAAGACTCAACTTGCATAAGGCCAGGCTCCTCCTACTTAGCCAGCGAGTGGTCTCTTCTTCACCGTCATCTTGGGGGATTTTTCTGGCCTGAGGACAGGGAGGGAGGGAGAGAGCATGGGTCTGAAGAGCAAACCCAGCTCCCCCACCCCCACCCCCCCAAACCCGGGACTGGTTTTGTCCCCTTTGACGTCATTGGAAACGTCTTCACCGCCTTCCTCTCAGCGGCCGGGGCCCCCCTGTCGCTACCCTCTCGGGCGGTCACCCAGAGCCTTCCTGGGAAGATGCCTCCCTAGGAAGTGAAACGCTGCCTGAGATTCCCCTTGCACGTTGCACTTGGCCAGGGGAGGACCTTTCATGGCAGGCGTTTTTTGTTAAATGTTGTTTCTAAAAAAAAAAAAAAAGTATTTATTTTTAGAGGAAAGGGAAGGGAGGGAGAAAGAGAGAAACATCAACATGTGGTTGTCCCTCACAGACCTGGTCTGCAACCCAGGCATTTATTTGCCCTGACTGGGAATCGAACCGGCAACCCTTTGGTTCGAAGACCAGCATTCAGTCCACTAAGCCACACGAGCCAGGGCTGGTTTTCTTTCTTTTTAACGCCAAGATTATTTGTGGTGCCCAAATTGCTTAAATGATGGGACATACCAGTAGGGCTCCTTTCTCTAAAGAGTAGAAGAAAACTCCACTCAAAATAACTAAAGCAATCAGAACATTAAAATGTTTATAAAATGTAAGTCCAGAGGTTCAGGCAGCTTGTGGTGGGTTACACCCAGTAACCCAGTGAAATCAAGGTCAGGTTCTCTCCATATTTCTGCTCTGCATCCTCCCCAAGCACTGGCTTCATCTCCGCCAGCTCCGCTCCGGCCGGGCTTTCTCTACCTGGGGTCTCTCCTGAGTGCGAGAGCTTCCCCAGGGCCCCTGCTGACTTTCCCGTCCGCCTCATTGGCCAGAATTATGCCCTATGCACAGCTCCAACCAATCAGTGGCAAGGGACGGGGTTATTGTGGTGGAATTCATGATGCACCTGCCTAGAGAGACGGGTGCTTCACCTGAACTAGATCAGGGCCTGTGTGGGGGAGAGAAGCGTGGATTTGGGGCCGACAACCAACAAACAGTACCTGCCACATTGGAAAATATAGTTACTCCAATTTCTAACTGATTCGGGGCAATGCAATGACTCTTGCTCCTAAATGACATGTATGCCCTACGCAACCCTCAGGGCAAGGGCAGTTCGAGACAGTCACGGGATTCACCCTCACTCAGCCTTCCACTCCCCAGGAGTGCTTTCTGCCTTAAGCATCTGGGCCGCTGGTTTTCACGCATTTGAGCTTTGCCTTCTCTGGACGAACACACTGCCTCCCAGAGCTGGCTGCTCAGGACTCCGTCCCTGAGAACTAGAATAGGGAAAAATAAGAGTACTGATAGTGAGAGGCGTTAGAGGAACAAAACAAGTCTTCCGATTCTGCAAAGGGCAGAGGCTCCCCAGCCCCCCACCCACCACCCCCCACCGGCCCCAATAGGCAGCAAGCGTGCCTGCCATTTGCCCAGGGTCCCCGTGAGCCCAGCAGAGGGACAGGCGCGCACCAGCCTCACCCACCAGGAGCCGGCTGGGGTTGTCTCTCTTCTCCTGGGTGGGCACAGGGAGCTCCTGAAACTGGGAATGAAGGTGCTGGCAACGCCGCTGAGGATGCTGGCTCCTGTTAGGCACAGACCTGATATAACTTTTGAGGCTGAAAACATCCAAGTCCGTCTTTTTTTGTGTGTGGGGGGGGAGGGGGTCCCATCCCTGAGACCTCCACTCTTACAGCAGGATTCTCTCCATCCCGGCTCCAACCCGCAGATTTTCGCAGGTCTCTGAAGCTCCTCTGGGGCACCGTCACCTTCCCGATGCCGGGTCAGGTTTTCTGGGTGAGACCAGTGCCCGGGCAGAACAATTCTGTCCAGCTTTCGCTGTCGTTGTGAGATGCAAGTGGACACTTACGTCTGGGGTTACCCATCCAGGGACCCTGTTAGAGCCGGGCAGCGGCGTGCATGATGCGAAATTGTGACTCGTTCTCAAGACGCAGCTGCTTCCACCAGGATGGGCACTTGAGAAGCACTTGCTGCCGTGGTTCAGATGGGGGTTCACGGTGGCAGGGGGCACGTCCGTGCGCTCTTCCTTCCCATCTCTTTCTCCATGGACTCCCCAAGGCCCAGGACCTCCACCATCCCCCACGTCCAGCCCTCAACACCCATCTCGGTGTCTGCACAACAGAGTAGGCAATGGCAGGTACAGTAGTTCTTTCTGAGGCTGAGCTGTGGGCTTAGAGGGGCTTCCTGAGTACACCCCCACATCTCCTGGAGAAAGAGGGCTCCTGCTTACCCAGGAGTCTGAACTTCCGAGGGCCTTGCTACTAGAATCCACTTTTTCTTTAGCACTTAAAGCTTAAGCGCGAGGAACTTAAAACTCCCCAGGAAAAGACGGACTTCTGGTTTTCTTGGATTCCTCCTGGTTCCCCGGACCAGCGGCGCCAGGCCGAGGGTGCCAGGGCCCCGTGAGAAGTGAAGTGAAGGCAGGATCAGGCTCAGCTCAGACCTCCGGGCCTTTAATCTCCTTGCGTGACTGCGGCAGGAGCCCACCAGGGAGTGCGGCCAGAGGCCTTGCAGTTGGAAGGAACATGGGTGTGAATCTAAGTTTCTTCACACTGACCTCGGGTTGTGATCTTCCAGGGAAGGCTGACCGGTGTGTTTTGTATTTCATGCAACAGTCACATTTCACGCGCGGGCCGATGATTTGCCCTTGCCTGAAGGCCTGGCCTCCTCCCTCTGACTGGGACAGACTGTCCCCTCTGTCTGAGGGCCCTGGCTCATCAGCCCTGATGCCCAGGAGGCAGGCAGCCCTTATACACAGACCCCTTCACCCAGGTTACTGCCTAGACTCAGAAAGTGGGGTCCTGCTTGGAAACTAGGGGCTGGGGCTGCTTTGCAGAGGAAGGGACACCTGGAGGGTGGGCTGGCGGGTCCCTGGTCTTCGTCCTCCCTGCAGTCTCTGAGTGCTTGCTGGGGACCTCATCTGGGTGTGGAATGGAGGGGCTCTGAGGAGCGCACGGCCCACCAGGGTGTGCACGGCAGTGTCACGTGCGGGGGCTGCAGCCCACGAGCGCCCACAGGGACCACGTGGCCATGGTCGCATTGTTCCTACGTGCCCTTTACCTGAGGGGGTCTGCCTGTGTTTTCCGTGTCCGGGAGCCCTCAACCTGGCCCTGCCCCGCCTGGAGGCGGGGCCCCTGCTTGTCCCTGTGCTTGCTTGAGGTCATGGTCGCAGACCTACAGGATCGGAAGCTCCGGTGCAGCACTGGAGTCTGTGTTCGTCAAGCTCCCGGGTGACGCTTAGCGCAGTTGAGGCGGAGAACCAGCGTGCCCACCTGGTAAAGGCGCTCTGCTAGGAGAAAACTGGACTTTCCAGGAGGGCCCGTTCCCACGCTGGCAACGATAAATGAACTCCGGCCTGGCTTTGCCTTTCAGACGGAGCCTTACGGGTCCACCTTTGGGGGACAGAGGACTAAGGTGAAAGCAAACTCTCTCCGGCTCCCCCTGGGCATTTCATAGCCAGAAAGGATGAGGGGCCTGTGTCCTGCTGAGCGTGCGGGAGACTTCCTGCTCTTGGGCAGAGGGACTGTGCTGGCCGGAGCAGCTTCTGTCTGCACCACCGCGCCTGGGAGTCAGGTTTCTGAGACCCCGCCCTGAGAGAGAGCTCACGCTGACCCTCCCCACACCCACACGGAAGAGGAACTAACTGTTCCTCAGCTGTCCACATCTGAAGCTGTGACCAGGTTTTCAAGCAGGTGATGGCTGGCTTGAGGCCCGCCCAGCCAGGCGGTGGTACCCAGTGATTCAACCAAACACACATCTAGGTGCTGCTGTGAAGGCATGTTGCAGATGCGGTCAGCAGGCTTCAAGTAGAGAGGAGCCTCCCGAATGTGGGGTGGGCCTCGCCTCATCAGTTGAAGGCCTGCAGAGCAGAGCTGGGGTTTCCCTGGGGAAGAAGATGTTCCCCCTGTGGATTCAGTGTGAACTGAGAGCTGCCTGCCTGCCCCAGCCCGCCCCCAGTCGCGACAATCCACCTCGCTGCAAGAAACCCTTTCATCTCCATCCCCTTCCACCGCTGCTTCTCCTGCACAGCTGTCTGACTGATTCGCGCTACATGGTGCCGGGCATGGGGGAGGAGCCGGTGCTGCTTTATGCTGTGGCTGACTTTGCCTGTGGACACGTGGAATTTTAAACTGCATCACGTTCTCTCTTTCTCTTCCAGGGAAGCGCTGGTGTATTTTGTCTCCTTGTCGGCCAGTGGTGGACCAGCCCTGTCGGGATCTGTGGCCGGTTTCAGCCTCTCCTTCATCCTCTCTCCCTCTCTCCTCCCCTGATTTCCTTCTTGTCCACAGGTCCCAGGGAGAGGCAGGACAGGCCTGCCCCCTGCCTCACCGCCAGGGCCAGCTGTGAGTGTTTCTCTGGCAGTGTCTTAGCTGGTTGTTGTGAGCAATAGTGAAGGAAGCAATCAGCAAGTATACTGCCCTAGAAATGCGGCACGTTGTTGGGCCCAGAGGGAGGGACCTGCCGAGAGATGCCGGAGCCAGTGCGAGGCACCAGGATGTTGGAAGCTCGGCTGCACCATGTTGGTTGGTGACAGTTGCTGGAGGCCAAGCCCTGGGGGCCCTGGAGGGGCCTGCTCACAGGGGTTGAAGGGAAAAGGCAGCAGGCTGGGCATGGCAGCGTCTGGCTGGGGGGCGTCTGCGTGCAGGGATACAACAGCTGGCATTTACGGGGCACGCACTGAGTAGGAATTCCTGCTGTGATCATTCTAAATGTATCACCTGGTGAGCAAGAGTCCATCCTTCCGTCTCACACAGAAGAAAACAGTGCAATAAGCAAAAGTCACTAAGTTGATAGAAAGGGGAGGCCGGGTGTTGAACCCAAGCAGTCTGTCCGTGACCGTGGAGATGGGCCTAGGGCGGCGTCCCTCCCCTGGGGGCCTGCTTTGCAGTGGCTTGAATGTGAGCGCACACCCATTCTCTTTCCCGTGAGGCTTTGCAGAATGTGCCCAGGTGGGCCCTGGGTGATGCGTCTGCCTTGGGGGGACTTTCCATTGCAGCTGAAGCCAGGCCCAGGATGGGGACGGGAACGGGAAGGTGGGGCTGTGCTCATGTCCTGGGGCTGGTGATGATGGTTCCTCTCGGGGAGCTCGGCTGAGGACAGTTCAGTTCTCTGGGGCCCACCTTCTGGTTCAGTGACCTGTGAGGCCAGCTGGGTTGCCAGGCAGTGGGGGCTGGGCCCAAGCCACCACAGGATGGGGAGTGAGGACACAGTGGTGGCTTCTCCAGGTCTGGGAGCACAAGGCACACCCATGGCCTCCAGTGAGCCCGGGACAGCCCGTTAGCAGGCCCTGGGCTGCGACCGAGCTCTCTGAGGCCCCTGGTCCTCACCGTTCTCCCGGTGGTGTGTCTGTGCTCTGCGGCACTAAGTCCCCGGTTCTCAGTCCCACTGGTTTCTTCTGCGGTTCTCGGGTCTAGCGCTGACAAATTCACCCGAGTGCGAGAGGCGAGGCTGAATGTCGGTGGCTTCCTGCTGCAGCCCCATTGACTAAATCAAACCTCCAGGATCCGTGAGGTGGTGGGGCCACCTGTGCCTCTTACACCAGCCAGGGACAGCCCCTGCGGTGACCCCCAGCCTCCACATGCCCCCTGCGGCTTCCCCTCCAGCCATGGCCCAGGGCACCTCCCCTGTCCCTGCCTACCTGCCCTAAACCCATTTTTTGCTCCTCCTTGCCTGTTTCAGTGCTGCCTAGGCTGGCAGGGAGAGGAGCCTGTTTCTATTATGAACATCGGAAGGCCCCTGAGAGGATTTTGGGGATTCAGAGTCTAACCTTGGCCTTGACACACTCTGCTGATAGGCCCTCCTCTGGTCCAAACCAGTTCACTTTGTGGGGGAGAGCAAGGCGGGCAGCCGGCCCTCCTGAGCCAACTGGGTTCCTGCAGGAATCGTCCTCGTTCTCCTCGAGGCTCGGAGGGCCCGCCTCAGAGAGGGTCCCTCGGTAACGCATCGGTCTGACCACGCCGAGGCCCGCTTGGCCACAGATTCCTTCGAGCTCCCCAGCCTGGGAGCCCGGGCGGGTGTGGGCTGCAGTGGGGCCCACGGAATGCCTGGGATGCCGGCTACAGGGGCAGACACTCAGATCCCTCACGGGAGCTTTGGCCGAGGCGGCACTTGGGACCATTTCCGAGCCAAAGCCTTCGCATTTCTCCCAGCTTTAGGCAGAAGTGAAGAATGTCTGCCTTCTCCCCACCACCAGTGGCCCCAGGGTCCTGACCTGTAAAGGGGCCACTCGCCATCTTGGGTCCCGACCTTAAATAAACTGTTACTTTGAGTTCAGGTAAAATCATTTGCCAGTAGCCTCTCTCCCTATCTCACTTTGCTTTTAGTTATGCCATGGCAACCAGAAAAATGGTCCTTGGATGGAGTTCACCTGTGGATGTGCCCGGGTCTAAATAAGGAGACAGGGACAGCTGTGTCTGCCTGAGTTCAAGTCTTTGATAAGATGGGTATCTCGGGGGCAATTTAATTGACTTCTGCAGTCTTTTGAGTAGATATGAAGGACGACACAGTCGTCTTTACATCCGCCCAGCAGAAGAAGGGTCCTTGGACATGTTTCGAGCTCTTTATCTTCTAGAACTAGGAGGCAAGAAAGCAGTGCTGGCTTCTCACGAGTGAATTTAGAGAATGAATTGAGACAAAGAGGGACCGTGACTTTGGGGAATTCCAGGTCCAGTTCTTTGAGGTTATCTGGATGCATGGCACAGGGTGTGTCTGCTTTTAGGAATGTACGTTCCGACTGTAGCCAGTGAGTGGTTGATGGGCTGGAGGGAGGGGTCAAGAATTTCGTAGGTTGACTTGAGTTTGAAGGCAGGTGGACTTAGGTGCAAATTTTATGTTTCAAGGGAAAGTATTTGATCTTAGAACTTCCGGTAAGTCTGTTGTTTCAAAATAAAAAGTTAAAGCATATATATTTATATTTGATTAGATTGTGCGTGGTATCCCAGACTGAATCTTGGAACAGGAAAAGGACATGAGTGGAAAAACTGGGAGAGCCCCAAAAAGTTATATACCAACGTCAGTTTCTTAGTTGGGACGAATGTGCCACGGCTGTGTAAGATGTCAAGATTAAAAGGCACTGGGGGGAGGATATGAGGAAGTCTCTGTGCTGCCCTTTACAACTTTTCTGTAAATCTAAAGTCATTCCAAACTAAAAACGTTATTGAAAACGAGAGTGTGTGTGTCTGTGTATATGTATCATCAACAGATGGTCACCGGCACCAATTCAGACGCCAGCAGGAACACCCAGTTTGGGGTGTGGTGAGGAAGGAAACTTCCTGCAGACTGCTGTGGAAATAGCACTGCCCTGAGGCTGCCCTGGGGCCAGACCCCTGGTTGGCTCTGTTGGCCTGCTTTGTGGCACTGGTCCAGGTCACACGTCTTCTGTGTGGGAAATGCAGTCCTCTCTTCCATGGAAAGTTCATTCTCTGGACTTCCAGCCAAGATGGAGGCATAGGTAGACACACTGTGCCTCCTCGCACAACCAAAGTAAGGACAACAACAATTTAGAAACAAAATAAGCAGAACTGACAGAAAATTGAACTGTATGGAAGTCTGACAACCAAGGAGTTAAAATAGACACATTCATCCAGACCAGTAAGAAGGGTGGAGTCCAGTGGCTGGCGAAGGTGGTCAAGGCAAAAAAAGCGGTGGCACCGGGCGTGCAAGACAGCAGTGGGCAGACCCTGGGCGAGCAGGCAGCGGCTGGCAGACCCCGGGGGCAGGGTGACAGCAGGCAGACCAAGCAAGGGGGTGTTTGTGAAGTCTGGCATGGCGCGCAAGGCAGCTGGCTGACTAGGTGGTCCTACATTTGCACACAGATAAACTGGGTGAAACTGGGGAGCGAGACAGACCGTGCAACCCAGGGCCCCAGTGCAGGGAAATAAAGCCTCAAAACATCGATTGAAAACACCAGTGGGGGTTGAGGTGCAGGGAGAGACTCCCAGCCTCATAGGAAAGTTCGTTAGAGACTCAAAGGATCCTAGAACGTACGCAAGCCCACCCACCTGGGAATCGGCACCAGAGGGGCCCAGTTTGCTTGGGGGAAGTGGCAGAAGGGACTGAAATCTGGGAGAGAGCAGAGCAGGCACCATTTTTCCCTCTCAGACCCTGCCCCCACATACAACGTCACAGCCCAGTGACTGGGTTGACAGGCCTTGGTGAACACCTAAAGCTCCACCCCTCACACATAACAGGCATAACATGACAAAAAAAATGGCCCAAATGGAAGAACAGAGCAAAGCTCCAGAGCAAATATAACTAAGCAACAAAGAGATAGCCAACCTATCAGATGCACAGTTCAAAGCCCTGGTGATCAGGATGCTCACAGAATTGGTTGATTTGGGTCGCAAATTAGATGAACAAATGAAGGCTACAATAAGTGAAATGAAGGAAAATGCACAGGGAACCAATAGTGATGGGAGGAAAACTGGGACTCAAATCAATGGAGTGGACCAAAAGGAAGAAAGAAACAACCAAACAGAAAAGAATGAAGAAATAAGAATTTGAAAAAATGAGGAGAGGCTTAGGAACCTCCAGGACATCTTTAAACATTCCAACATCTGAATTATAGGGGTACCAGAAGGGGAAGAGGAAGAGCAACAAGTGGAAAAGTTATTTGAACAAGTAATAAAGGAGAACTTCCCCAATCTGGCAAAGGAGATAGACTTCCAGGAAGTCCAGCAAGCTCAGAGAGTCCCAAAGAAGTTGGACCCAAGGAGGAAACACCAAGGCACATTATAATTACATTAGCCAAGATTAAAATGAAGGAGAGAATTCTAGAAGCAGCTAGAGATAAGGAGACAGTCACCTACAAAGGAGTTCCCATCAGACTGTCAGCTGATTTCTCAAAAGAGACCTTGCAGGCAAGAAGGGGCTGGAAAGAAGTAATCCAAGTCATGAAAGGCAAGGACCTACATCCAAGACTGCTCTATCCAGCGAAGCTGTCATTTAGAATGGAAGGGAAGATAAAGTGCTTCTCAGATAAGGTCAAGTTAAAGGAGTTCATCATCACCAAGCCCTTATTATATGAAATGTTAAAGGGACTTATCTAAAACAAAGAAGATAAAAAACATGTATAGTAAAAAGATAGCGAACTCACAGATATTAACAACCACACCTAAAACAAAAGCAAACTAAGCAAACAGCTAGACCAGGAGCAGAAACACAGAAATGGAGATCACATGGAGGGTTAGCAACAGGGGAGTGGAAGGAGGAGAGAGGGGGGAAAGGTACAGAGAATAAGTAGCATAGATGGTGGGCAGAAAATAGACAGGGGGGAGGGCAAGGATAGTGTGGGGAAAGTAGAAGCTAAAGAACTTATGACACATGGACATGAACTAAAGGGGGGAATGTGGATGGGAGAGGGTGTGCAGGGTGAAGGGGAATGAAGGGGGGGAAATGGGACAACTGGAATAGAATAATCAATAAAATATATTAAAATTTAAAAAAAAGAAAGTGCATTCTCTAACCAGAGGGGAGCTGACCCACTGTATTGACAGAAATCCCCGCCCCTAGTCCCTGATTGGTCAAAGTAGAGCTGCTCTGATTGGTCAAAACAGCACAGCTCTGATTGGATGGGGAAGCCTCAGTCCTATTGGTTGAAATTGGAGTCCAGGAACTCCTTTATAAAGGCTGGTCAGGTGGCAGAAACAATGCAGGTAGGGAGGTTATCAAAGAGGCTTCTCTACAAGTTCAGTTTGGGTGGGAGGCTCATGTGCAGAAATGGCTACAAGGCTCTCTCTCTCTTTTTTTTTTTTTTCTTTTGAACCCGTTAAGTCACCAGGAGCCCTTCTTAGTAGGTGTCTTTTTTCTCCTCAGGGTTCACAGTATTATATTTATATTTGGACACATCTAGGCACCCAATGTCTTAAAAATACATTTTCTTTAGATGAGACATCAAAGGATGCCTCTGAGGTGGGTCAGTAACTAAGGGCTCTTTTGGCAAATAAACTGCACTATCATTTTACTCCCTTGTTTGGCTGTGCAGCCAGAAGGGACCCTGCAGAGTTCTTAAAACCCAACGGGACCCCCGAACCCTTCCCCCCACACGTCAGGGAGAGTTCATTGTGACCCAGTCCCATTTCCCAGATCAGAAATGGAGGTGCAGACAAGAACTGAGGTATAGACTGTGATTTCCTGGAATATTTAAACCCAAAGTCTTACTTTTCCATCTTCCAAGATTGTGTCCGCAAATGTTTATTTATATATATATATATATATATATATATATATATATATATATATATCTGTAAACTGTAGCTGTACACATTTAAGGCAGAAAAAAAGGAAATGACCTTTGCCACTCTTTTCTGCACTGTCCTCAGGACCAGTGGTTAGGTTTGGTGGTGAGTCTAGTCAAAATGAAAGCACTGATTCAGCACGGAGTCTGTGGCTTGCGCATAAGGGAGCTTCCAGGATTCCGGGGGACTGGTGGGCAGCGGGTGTTTTCATTGCCCCACACCCCCTCCCAGGAGCACCTGCCTGGACCCTGAGGGGACTGCTCGCCTGACCAGGTGCAGCCCCGGGGCTCCCACCAAGGTTCCTGCCATCCCCTGGCCGGTGTGGGTCCTCGTGGCTCTGGGCACAGATGAAGCATGCTTGAACTCCACTGGGCCCCCTGGGAAACTTCGAAGTGGGATGCTGTCATTCTGGCCACCTGGGTCACCCTGCTCCCTGGTTCCCGCCCTTGCCTCAGTGCTCCTGCCATCCTAGGGGCTGCTTTATTTCCCAACAGACATCTTTTTGCTGGAGTTCCCCAGAGTCCATCTTTGACTGAAACTCACAAACACCTCCCGCAGAGGAAAAGGAGGAGGAGGATGGGCTCTCTCTTCAGCCGAAGTGCCTCTCATGGTGTCCATCCCCCAGGGCTGGACATTACCTGGGGCCCCTTGGACAAGCTCCTCCTTCATTATTTATTGGAACTGGGAATGTTAATGTAAACTGTCAAATCTGAAGGCCCTAGTACTCTTCAGCCAGGAGGCGTTCTGTGCGCCTGAAGTATTAATGTAGCAGCTGATACTCTTTACTGGTACTGCTCCTGCCCCGACCCCCACCCCGCCTCAGGATCCTTCACGTTATTACCCCTCTACCCCAGGACCCTTTATGTCACCCCCTATCCCCCCTCCAGGATCCTTCATGTTGCATCATTCCACAGCAAAACATCATGTCTTTGTCTAATTTTCATAACACATGGAGATCACAGATTGTCCCGTCTCTAAGTGAGCGAATTTGCAGAGTTGTCTTTTTCTATTAGAAGTCACTCCTGAAACATGGAATCTGATGGGAGAGAAGAGATGAAACTGTCATATGAATGAGGCATGACACCATTTCCCCCATGTCATGGTCTAGGAGCTTCCATGAGGCTCAGGTCAGAGGGCAGGTGGTTGGCTTGAGGCCCTTGTGATAAGTCAGCGACTCCTAGTGACAGCACTATGCCCTGGATCGCTCCTCCTTTGCGGCTGTCCAACAGCAGAGCTGGCTTCGTGGATGCACAGCCCTTACAGTCGACAGGAATCTGCGCTGAGTGGGTCTTGCATTTGGGCTGTCGTCCTTCTGAAATATGGAAGTTTTGAACCAGGGCTCTGCGTTTTCGCTTTGCACCAGGGGCCCATGAATTCTGTAGCCGCTTCTGCCTAATGGCCTCCCCTAGGCCGTCAGGCAGCAGGCCACAAGGTCCCTGTGGTACCACCTCAAAACTGCTCACCTGGTGTGGCTTCAGGACTCAGCGCCCTCTTCCCAAGAGGGTTGGGCACAGAGCAGGAGCTCCAGCAAAAGATGGCACCCAGCTGACCCAGAGGGTCAGGGTGAGTGCGGCCAGGTGGGACCAGACTTCTCTCTCCAACCCAGGGCCACCCAGGGGACACACAGAGAACTCGAGTCCTATGCATGGGCTGCCTCTGGTAGTTGTCAGAAACTGTGGCTCGTCAGAATTCAGGGAGGGGCTTGGTGGGTGTGAATCCTGTGCATCCGGGCATTGTGCAGTCTGCTAGGGCTGCCATAACAGGGGACCACGGACCGGGCGGCTCGAAGAACACAAACCTGTTTTCTCACAGTTCCGGGGCTGGAAGTCCAAGAGCAGAGTTTTGGCAAGTGCACTCGTTCTGAGGCCTCTCTCCTGGGCGTGTACGGGCCATCCCATCACTGCCCCGTGCCTTCGCTTGGTCTTCCCTCTGCTCTCCTGTGTCCAAGTTCCCCCTTTGTGCAAGACACCAGGCACACTGGATTGGGGCCCACCCCAACGACCTCATCTTGGTTATCTCTTTAAAGACCCTATTTCCAAATACGGTCACATTTTGAGTAACTGGGGGTTGCTGTTTCAGCACATGGATTTTTTGAGGGGTGGGGTGGGACCCAGTTCAGCCATTCACAGGGATTTTTCTGGACACTTCAAAACGATATCTCCCTAGTGTGAAAAGCCGAGAAATTGTCAACTCCAGAGTTTGTTCTTCGTCCACAGGAAGAGGCACCGTGAAACTCGGCTGCCAGCAGAATGTGGCTGTGGGCGGTGCCTCCAGGGCGTGAGGCGTGGGTTGCTTAATACTGGCTTTCGGAGAGACGCGGGAAGGGTGACTGTACCGAGGACAAGAGCCAGCTGTTCCCCAAGTCCGGCGGCGCCTGGGCGAGAGGAACTGAGCATGAACGGAGGGTGGGGAAAAACCTTCAGGAGGGTGGGGGTCAGAAGCCAAGGTCTTGAGAGCTGGGAGTAGGCAGCAAGGTTTGGGGACCTGTACTCGGTGGCCCGGGATGTCCATGAGGTGGTGCCGGGTTCAGAGCGGTGTTTTCCAAACATCCGGGAGCTTTGGAAGCCTTACGACTCTGATTCCTCCATCTGGGATGACAGCAAGGCATCCGGGCTTACGAAGTTCCCCAGGCGGGGCGCAGATAAAACAAAATGGGGCATGTGGCATAATTATTGAAGCTGGCTGATGGCTTCCTGGAGGGGTGTGTGTGTGTGTGTGTGTGTGTGTGTGTGTGTGTGT
>PVKU01010017.1:0-56063 GCA_004027475.1 Anoura caudifer | reverse complement strand
AAGAATAGTGTGGGAAATGTAGAAGCTAAAGAACTTATGACACATGGGCATGAACTAAAGGGGGGAATGTGGGTGGGAGGGGGTGTGCAGGGTGGAGGGTAATGAAGGGGGGAAAATGGGACAACTGTAATAGCATAATCAATAAAATATAATGAAAAAATCAATTAAATCATCAGATAAAATATGACAACAGTTGTATATGTGTGATTCTGTACATGAGTTTATGTGTGTGTCAGCTGGATTAGAATATCGTGTGATAGAGTTTTGTAGTGTCTTTTTATTTTCTGTAAACTCTGTGAAATAATTATGATTGATTTTATATACATATTATTTTTAAAATGAGATATCCAAACTGCTAAATATTTCTTTATTTCTACTACTCATATAGAGCTGTATGATTTAATGCTTATCAAGCAGCTACTATGTGCTAGGCAATGAACGTGTAGAGGCTGCATATATAAGTATTTCATAAAATGCAAACCAAGGGAATTGGGCTGCATGTTAATGAGGCAGAAAGTCAGATCTAGTCTAGCCCTTTATGAATGGAGGAAGATTAAAGAGATGCAGAATAACTTTCTCCAGTCAGATTGAACTGTTCTCTGATTCTTATTGCCTTCCCAGTCAGGTCCTAGTCCCTCTGGACCTAAGGCACAAGTGTGGATAGTCAAACTGACCAATCCCATTTTATCATGACTAGTCAAGTGTCTCATCTTCTCTGAATCCCATATTCTCCTTTACGAAATGATGCTCACTTCATAGAAATGGTAGAATGCAGAAATGTGCAAGAAGCGTGGTACCTGGCAGAGAAGAAAAAAAGGAGAAAAAATCTGTCTCTCCATTTCTCAGCCCTATGCATACTTTATTGCTCCACTTAAATTCCTTCTCCTTCAGAAAATTGTGTCTCTAGATTTTGGCAGAGATCTCATCCATTGCTGAATTTGGAAAGCCATTTTCTCCACTTCCTTTATGGCAACTATAACATTTTTACTTTTTATCCAAGTCAGATTGGTACATGTATCACCATCCTACTTCTCAAGAAAATCAAGTTTTGTTGAAAATTCATAGAGTAACTCTTAAAAGTCAGGAACCGTATGTCACTGAGATTCAGAGGGGAAAAAAAAAGCCAAAATTCCTCACAGACAGGTAAGAACAAGGCAAGTTTGTAGCCTTCACACTCCCCACACAGGGTCAGCAATAACAAATACTTGACGCTACTCTGAAGACAAAAATATAAATTGGTTATTTAGTTTACTTCTTGTCATGGACTTTATACATTTTGCCAACTGACCATAGAGTAATAATATGAAGCTTTTAAAAATATCTTTTGAAATATATATAGCATACTTTTTGAGTAATAAGTATGTGTATGCATGTATGTATAAGAAATAGAGCAAATTTCTCAACAGAAATTTTATTCAATAACTGAGTTATATAGTCTCAGCTATTTTGAAGGAAAGCAAGAAGAAACAAATTCTAAGAAGATTTTTGTTTTCAGCAACTTACAAACTAGCTGTAGACTTTTTGAATAACTACTGGTTTGTGGTTATGGACCAACTTGCATCTAAATTATGGCTCTTCCCTCGAGATGTGTTACACAGGGGAAGGAATCAGTGACAATAACCACAGCCACAATCACAGTCAAAACTGGAAGGCTACCAATTACCGTGCATTTAACATATCAAACATATGTTAAGTACTTGCAACATAGTATCTTGTTTAGTCCTCATTAAACCTTTGAAATAAGTGTATTAGACCCCATGGGCAAAATGAACCCTAGGGAGCTGAATTAATTAGATTCCATACCAAGGCTGTCTGACTTTAATGGCCAGACACTTAACTATAAGCAACATGGCACTTCCTGTTTGAATTCGGTTCCCTTATCAACAAAAAAGGTATAATTATATTTAACAGGGTTGTTGAGATGACTAAGTGGAATCATATGAAAGGTCTGGGACACTGATTGTCACTCAACAAAGTAGTGAGAAAATAACCAAAAGTAAATAGCAGTGTAGGATATGAGTGCTGGAATCAACCTTTGTTCCACTGTTCAGGCTGCCAATAAGTGAGCTAACCAATTAAAGATTCAGTAACATTAAAAGAGCTCAAACAACTAGTTGGTGGTAAGACTAGGAGAAGCTGTATTGCTTCATAGCTTGGAATTAGCAATGGTAAAGTATTGTGAAAAATGGAAGGAGATTCAGAGTTGAAAGGGATAGCAGTACTGCAAAAAATGGACCTCTGAAGTATTATGGAAAATTAGACTTATTTAGCACTGAGACAAAAATATAACTTAATAACTCTCCTTAAGTACATAAAAGTTTAATGTGATGTGTAAAATGACTATTCTCTTTTCCACTGAGAATTTTTTTTTAATTGCAGTTAAATTGAGCAAAAAGTTCTTTAGTTAAATGTGAAAGCCTATTTTGCTAAAAAACTAGAGCAGGTTAGTATGGGAGGTCTTAGAAACACTCTCTCTCAAGACTCTGAAGATCAAATAGATAACGATCTCTCTGCGATGAATTGGGCCCACAGCTGTCTTGCCTAGTGGAATGAACATGGGGCCCTCTGAAGCTCAATATTAAGTGATTTATATTCTCTCACTGTGCAAAACAGTTCTATTTCTTAGATCTATTATATTTAGAATTTGGTATTTTGTATAACTAAGAGAAATTTTTCAAAATTCAAGTATTTTAAGTAAGCCATTCAGCCGTAAGATGATCTCTAATACTGTTTCAGTTGAAATAACTCCTACAGGTGAAGATAAAATAATGGTTCCATTTACTGTCTTTTAAATTTAGTAATAATGGCTTGCAATTATAGAGCACCTCTCTTCTGTGGAGCTTAATGGGCTTTTTGGACATTGCCTCATTAATCTTTTCACTTTCTTTTTAAGGTGGGTATCGTGGTCCTCATTATACAGATGGATAACCTGAGGCACAGAGAAGTTAATTGATTTGCCCAAGGTCACACAGCAAGTAAGTGACAAGGCTATGACTTCCGACTCGCCATCTAATGTCTTGCACACCAGGCCATTCAGCTTTTCCCTTTGGGGAGAAATAATCCACTCATTTTTATCAAAGTTCAACTCCAGATTGCTAAATTTCTTGGGGCAAAGTTGCACACTACAATTTTGCACCACAACATTGGCACACTGTCAGTTTACACAGAGGAGATCTCATACTGAGCTGCAAGGTTACTAATACAAATGGAAAAGAAAAGAGGTCTAAAAATGGCTCTCTCAAATGTCTGAATTTGTATTGCTAAGTAGTTACACTCTTCTTTTCAACCAAGCAAAACATAAAAACCTGCAAACTTCAAATATCAAATTCTAATGATCATAAATGTTTTGAGAACATTTTAAAGGTGATAAAAGCAAAGCCTTAACTAGGTCATAGTAAAAGTGTCTCACAGATGTGCTTCATTTATTTGTGCATATGTATTTTATTGATTTGTCTAAAATGCACAGCCTCCTTCCTCTATCTAGTCTTTGGAAAACATTCATAAATAAGCATCCTCATCCAAACAAGACAAATAACTGGCATACTAAAAAATTATCACTTCAAAACAACAGCTAAACATTACATGAACCAATATCTAATCTGCACAATAAATTGCTCACTGTGTAAAATCTAAAGGAAAATATTCCAGACACAAAGTGTGTCTGATTATTCGATACCGAGTATCCTAAGTGAGCAGCACAAAATCCATTCTCTCAGTGGCTGAAGATGCAATAACACCACTCAGCAGCCCATTTATACTGCTTAGCCCAAAATGAGAGAAATTCTGAGAAGTGCTGAAAGGTAGCTTTCATCATTCCAAATAAATCTCGGAAGATTATTGTCATTAATGATTTTTTCCTCTGAAGCATAGCCAAGTAAATGCTGTAGAAATTCTTAGCTGATTTAACATCCTGTAGACACTGCAAAGAGTTAGTAAAAGTGAAGTAACAATAACAAAAATCTTTTTCCATTAAACAACATTGCTGTTTGTAAAGAATGGTCTCCTCCAGGCAGTCTCCATAGATTTTCAGTGGATTAAAACCTTAGTTCACTCCTGCGGTCACTAAGGAACAATCGTTGCCTGCTTGTATGGGGTTGGTATGTCAGAGCCCATGAAATGCTTATGTCTTGGTGCTCTGCAACATATTTGGTAAAATCTCTCCTTACAGGCTTGAATCCAACTAGCAGTCACTCTAAGGTCCATGTTTATTTCCTATCTCTTTGGAAAAAGATGGAGATAAGAAAAGTTTTCCTCTCAACAATTTTCTCTCTTAGGAAGCTCAGCAAGGTAAGAATCTTTTTTTTTCACTGATGAATCACAAAATCCTACAACAAAGGTTTCAATAGATGTTTGTTCTCTGAATAAAAGTAATTGTTAAAAACAAAGTTATGCCAATGTCTGGGTGCATGTACCATAGAAAGGTATTTTACATTCTTCATACAAATGGAATATTTCATGCTTATAAGGCTTCTGGAAGAAAGTGGTCTCCAGACTTGTGCCAGCTTGTTATTTAACGTTTCTCCATCTCACAGCAGTTAAGCATAAGGCAGGCTGGGTTTTCATCGCAATTCTATCACTCACTGGCCGTGTAACTCTGCGCAGGTTATTTAACCACTCTGTGCTTGAGCTTCTTCTCTAAAATCAGAATACTACAATGACAATACCTACCTCATAAGGTTATTCTAAGGATTCAGTAAGTATAGGCAGCACTCGTATCAAAATCCCTGAAAAATATTAAATGCTACATAGGAATGAACTATTAGCAGCAGAGAGAGGCCTGCTTGTTAATTTTATTTGAGGCGATGTTTTCAAGTCATAATTAGACCTTATCATTGTTCACAATTTTTGTCTCCATAGAGCCCCTTCTTGCTTCTAAGCAGATGTCTCTGGCTTCCCCTCTCCACCCAAAATAACAACAAGCAACAATTAGCACGTGCACATGAATTAAACTAATGTTGCAAATTCTGAATGATGTTAAGTCTGAATCATATGCAAAATATCTCTGTTAAGTCACAGGGTTTCCTGGTTTCCAAAAATTCAGACTCACTGCTTGCTTGAAAAGAAAAAAAAAAAAAAGCCTGAGCTCAAAAATGTGTCAATTGTGATTCTTTGTAAGTTCATTTGTCAAAGTAACCTTGGGGATGAGTGCTCATCAGTACTAACATATATCTTGTTGCTTTTGGATGTTGGGTCACAGAAAGGACTTTGGTCTTGAAGCCATATGCTTAATATAATGTCTCCCAGAGGGAGAAATGTACCCTCAAATGGGATTAAAAAAAAAAAAAAAAACTTGCAACATCAGACTAAATTAGTTTCCCAGAGAAGCCACTGGCTTTGGACTTCCTAGCCAGTCCACAGGAGGAGGGGTACGTGTGCGAAGAACTGCTAACCCAGTGATAGCATTCCTGAATTTCAAAATCACAAATTTTTATTTAGAACATGTATCACTAAAGAAAAAGAAAAGAAAACAATGAAAAGGGAAAAAAAGGAAAGGAAACAAAAACAAATGAAAAGCCAAATAATAAGTGACTACGAGGGGAAATGTCATATTTAATGTCCCATAATGATGCAAGTATAGCGGGAATTGTCATTTAGACTTATTCAGGTACCTCACCTGTACTTCGCTGCCTGGCAGTGAAATCACTTCCTAGGATACAATGTCAATGATCGCTGAATGCCCTCACTAACTTCCTACCCAGCTTGCTTCCTTCCCAATCTCAGAACAAAAACCACTATCCAGAAAGTCACACATCTATTGTTCTTGAATCCTTTCTTCCCATTATACTTCACATATAATACAATGGATCATTCTGCAGACCCTACCTATACAATATATTCTAAATTGGATCCATTCTCACCTCTTCACTGTTACCTCCTTAGTTCAAACTCTATTGTAACAACCTAACTAACCTATGTTTCTAGCCTTGTCTCATTTGCAATCCATTTTTCCCATATATTAAAAGTGATTCTTCATCTATTAAAACATGTTCAATGGCTTCTGTTCACATTTAAAATGAATCTCAAGGTCTTTATTCTAGGGTACAAAGTCCACATTGCCTAGGTCTCTCTGCCTTTCATATTACTGTGACTATACTCTGCATCAGTCATACAGACTTTTCTTTTTGTTCTTTGAATATTCTAAGCTTATTTCAGTTCCAGAGATTTAGGATTTGCTGTTTCATCAACCTGAAATGGTTTACCCTAAAATCTTCACATGACTCACTACTTCACCGTTTGAGTCTCAGATCAAATATTACCTTCTTAGAAACGGTTCCTGATATCGCCCACATTCATTTCTACATACTCTACTCCCTTATTCTGTGTTATTCTATTTAGTCTTATTTCATATTATTTACTTACATTTAAATTACCCTTGCACTTGAATATATATCAAAATTTCGTCTTTCTTGTTTTCTAATATATTTCTAGTTTCTTGACAAGTAGCATGCTGTAACTAAATATTTATTGAAGAAGAAAATGGATGGACAAATGAGTAGAATAGACCAAGAACTATAAAAAAGGAAGGGATACAATAATGCTCACTGAGTTTAGAAACCTGATTCAAGAGGTAGGGCAATAAAATAACTGTCCCAATATAGCAAAAGTAATTAATATCCTATGTGTTTCTAAAACCCTGGTCTCTTGGTAATCAGGCCATTGCCACTTTCATTAGCTGCTCTGCCTCCCCTAATTGTAGACGCTGTGATGGACCTACAAAAGCTTACCAAGTTGATCATAAAATTACCATAAAAGGAGAGATAAAAAAAACTTACCATTTATTATGTTTTTGGAGCCTAGCCTGTTTTGGAAGCCCCAAGTTACGATATATCCTCCTTATGATTCTAACTCTTATAGCCATCTTTCTCTGAATTCAGAATCTGTACATTCTGGAGTGCCTGAAGATACAGCCAATAAACAAAAAATGCATATAAGTAAAATATAGTCCATGACATTAACATAATTTTTGTGATTAAAAAATAAAGCGTGAAAAGTAGATAGAAAGGTCATGGATCTAGATATGTTATATAGCCCATTTCAAATAATATAAGCAAAAACCTGAAGTAACTATTTCTGAAAATGCTTTTGTTGACATTTCCAATATTTTTAATGAAGAATAAATTTGATGTTAGTTTTTATTTGCTATTACCACTGCAATTTTTACTTATCTCCAGAGGTTGATTTTTTTTTATTTTCCCATAATTTACTATTAAAAATACTGTTAAATTCAGCAAAATCTGTATTAGTAATGTTAATGATTGGGTATTGATAGATTTGCCTTGTTCTAGTTCACATGAGGTTTAGATTTATAAAATTATTTTTAATGCAGCATATTTCATATTCCATTTGAAAACTTAATTTTCCTTCTTCTAAACACAGTCCCTCCTTGTCCGGTTACTTACAATTATTGTAGGTACTTTATGAAGCCTCATAAAACAGCTTAATGGCATATATAAGATGGTGAAAATGTGAGGATGAAATGTGATATAAGTTATGATGTTTATAAAATATAGTAAAACTAATCTAGTAGCCTCAAATGCATTAAAAACCTTGTCAATCTATGGAAAATAAATACATATATAATTTGAAGCAAAAAATAATATTATCTTTTTTGTCAACTGTATGTCTATTTTACACACACACACACACACACACACATATATACGCACACACATATAATTATATCCATCTGTCTTCTGTCTTGCATTACATTCAGTATGCATCATGATGGTTCTCCCAGGAGAAATTTCAGGGGTATTCATTCTTTGAATAAAGGCTTATATGTGGGCTTCAAAGAAATGCAGTAGGAACAAGAAGAAAAACATTTTCATTTCCAAAAGAATGTTCTGAGCTTCCCAGGGGATACCAAGAAAAGATTTTGTCGAACTGAGGGACACCGGACAGCCACTTAAGTGGCTCAGTGCATTCACAGAAAAAACTATTTTCCCTCCTCCCATATCCTAGGTTTATGCATGTGAACAACTTGGTATTCAAATAATGCATAATCTCACTTAGAGTACAGGGAATTCATTAATAGGTAATGCAGAGAATAAGTGACACAATGTCATCCACAAAAAGCAAAGCACTCCCTTGTGGCAGGATAAGATTTCATTCAGTCTTATCTGAACTGAATTGTGTGCCCTTTCTCTGCTTAAAGACAGTTTGGCTTTTCAACAGGAGCTGCTGAAGAAATGTACAGTTCTGAAAATAGCAAATACATATTTGATCAGCATTAAACTTAGGACACTAATCTTATGTTACTCACTATCATTGTCACTGAATCAAAGTGGGGTTTGGCTGCCCACCACCACCAATAAGCAAATTCTAGAGACAGAGGCTGGTGAGAACAGAAAGAGGTTTTTATTTAAATGCTGTATCATGTGGGAGAATGGCAAACTCCTGTCACAAAACCCATCCCCTCCGGAAAACCTAGAGGAAAACCAAGCATTCTCAGGACATAACCAAAGGGAGTGTCCAGAGTTCCTTCTCCCATTTAAAGTAGCATCATTTGGAGCCACAGGTTGCCCCTGAGTGGCCATCCAGGTGGCTCAGCTTTTCTTCTGGCTACTATCAGGCTTCAGACTCCCTCCTGGAGACTATGTTTGGGGCCTGTGCTACCATTGGTCATGCAGGTTCCAGGACCAGAAGATCTCATGAATACACTGGCCAGGTCATTTGCCAGGTGGGTCAGAGTGCACCCTTTACTTTTCTTGCCATCATCTTGATATCTGTGGCCCATGTGTCTGCCTTGCCCTGGTCCCTCCCTCGATCAGGTACCAGAAGAGCATAAGAAGGTTTTTTCCTGTATCTGATTATCTTGCTGCCACCCTTGTGGGTACTTACTGCAATGCTTCCTTTTGATGCTGTCTTACCCAGAGGTGGGGGATCTGTGCCAAGAGCAGGGCATCTGCAATGTGGGCGGAGCATTCACAAGGGGCCATCTTGGTTACCCACCCACTTCCTGGGGCATTTTGCAGTCTCCTCCAGGAGCCAGTCCTGTTTCTTGCCCTCCATTTGCTCTCCATGGTCTGGCCAAGCTATTGGTATTATCATGAGTCTGGCAAATGTTTTTCCTGGTCAAAGAAAAGTAGGCTCAATTCAAAATTGGAAAATAGATAGACTGACCATGTAACCACAATACCCTTAAGTCAGCTTCAGATGCAAAAACTTTCCCTTTGTCTTAAAAAGTTTATATATAAATCTAATGGAGTAAGCATAAAATGCACTATCATCTTATTAAAAAAAATCTTGAAAATGGATGAGTAAAGATGGTAAAATTGTGAGAACATATTTCCATATGAGTGATTATGATAATTTATCTTCTTTCTTGGGGGGGTCTACTTAATTGGAAATTTTTTAATGGAATCTGAAGTCTTTAACAAGTTTTATTATGATTCTCGGTGGGTTTTTTTTTTTTTTTTCCAGTACTGCACTCATACAGGTAGTGGGTAACATCTATAAAAAAGATTTTATTTCTTATCATAAGTATACTTTTCTACCCCCACAAATTTTTCTTTCTTAAATGAACACAAAAGTGTTCCTTGTAAACAGTACAAATTCTGATCATTAGGAATTTTACCCACTGGTTCCATAATTGCATCTCCCTCATTAGCCTTCAAACATTAAAATTTTTCTACACTCAAAACCATAGAAATTCATTCAGTCATATATTCATTGAGTTTAACAATGATTTTAACAATTGAATGTCTACTATGAATCAGGTCATGTATTCAACGTGGGGAATTGAGCAAAAATAAAGCAGATGAAGAAACCTCATGGAGATTTTAAGAAAGATCTATGAGAGTTGGTGTGAGAAGAACTGGAAAGCGACTATACCTAAAGTGCTCAATAAATTGTGGTTGACCGTATGAATATATACCTTCACTTTCAAGAATGCCTTGTTCTGCACTTGAGTGGACATGATGGTAGCTAGGTCTAGCGTAGTAGAAAAGTGAATGGACAGAAATGAAACAGACTGGGCAGGGAGACAAGGCCATGTCATACTTGTTGCTAACAAAGTCTGCGGGGCGGGGCAGTTTATTTACTAACATGAGTTAACTGAGAGAATATGAGTTTAATCTGGGCATGTTGATTTTCTATAGAAAATAACACTTTCTATTTGGCAATTGACAAATTTAAAGGATCAATGAAGAAAATAGCCACACTATTCTGATGCTCAGTATCAATGACTGGAATGTACTTTTTTAGTTCACTGAGATATATTTTGTACTTAAATTTATAAAAATAGATAGAATATATTAAGATAATATAGCAATTTTAAAATCGAACCCAGAGAAACTCAAAATATAAGTGACAAAATAGATAAAACTAGAAACAGAGACCAAAAGAGTAACCAAAGAAATGAAGTAGAAATCATGAGTATAGAATATTGTTTCTCCCATAAAAAATGCTTTAAGAAAGAAGTTTCTCATAGTGTCCAATGACATGAATAAACTAAACAAGTAAAAATGAAATGAATAAATAATCAAGCCCATGTTGAAATAAACAAAAGTATCTACAAGAACAAAGTTTTCTTTTCATAAACTATTGCACAGCAGGGATGACAGCCTCCAAAGAAACTGCTTCAAAGAGATTAAACAGGGAAGGGGATTTATAGGGCTTTTGCAGATGGAACCATGCTAAGTACAAGTAGGGATGATTCTGGGAAAATAAACTGCGAGACATGAAGCATTCTGACCTGCAAGCTTTCAGCAAAATAGAACACTACTTGGTGTGAACAAGAACAAAAGGACCTTGTAGGTTACTTGAGAAAGGTACAGGTTGTTATTTCCAGTAACTTTGCTTTAACTTGGATTGGAGTGTAATTTTCCATCCAGTGTGAACAGGATCTAGTAATGAGAACAGTTTCTTTTGTTGTTGTTGTTCTTAACTTGTTTTTATTAAATACTCTTCTTTGATTTATTTGCATTTACTTTAACATTTTTTATTGTTGTTCAAGTACAGTTTTCTTCCTCCCCCCTATCCCTCAGAACAAATTACTATTAGAATATTGTAAGAAAAGAAAGATTCAAATGACTTTAGGAAACTAAACACTTTCAATGAAGCTATATTAATTGAACACATCAATATGGATGCATTGGTGGCTTTAATGGAGAAATTCAGATTGAAATATATTGGGAAGTAAATTAAAAGGAGAAAGTTTCATTGCAAGATTTGAAAATTCTTTTGAGAAACTTATCTGTAAATAAAAGGTGAGAGAAAGAAATCATTAAAGCAAAATATAATGAGAGATGCTCAAATTAAGAACAAACTGACAGTAACCAGAGGGGAGGTGGGAGGGGGTAATGGGGGGAGGGGAAAGGGTTTTCAGGAACAACAATAGAATACACATGGACAAAACCAAGGATGGGTGGGGACAGGGGAGGGAGGTGGGGATGGCTGGGGTTGGGGAGCAGTGGTGGGGAGGGAATGCAGACAACTGTACTAGAACAACAATTTAAAAAAGCTCTGTGGAGTAGATGGAAGGATGGGTACAAATAAATGATTTGTGTTTTACTATTTATTTATTATTTATTATAATTTCATGATCAGTATATTATTTATTTATTTATTTATTTATTTATTATTTATATATTGCTGTGTTGAACTAGAACATATGGCAATGAAAAGATCCAGCAGAGGAAAAATGTTGAAGATAAGGGAGAGAGAGTAAGCAATAGTATGAGATTTAGTAGGTGGGAGGGTAGAAAATCAAAACAAAATGTAAAGCACCTGGACCTTCAGGACTCGTTGTTGTCTAGTTAAATTGGGATGCGATGGTGAGCACAAAGACAAAGTGACTTTAAGTTTGGTGCTGTGAAGTCCAGAAAATCCCCATTTGATGACTTCTATTTTATTTATAATGGAAACAAAAATCATCTCACAAGAGTAAATAGGAGGGAATAAAAGAGATAAAATATATGAGAAGGTTGAAAACATTTGGATATTGTTATTCAGTTGAGTAGGAGAAAAAGCTGGCAAGAGAAAAAGAATAAAATTGTTTGGGAATAATGAAAGTCCAATAAATATCAATCATCACTTACTGTTATGGACCCAAATGTTCAAGAAAGAAAGTGTTATTTTCTCTAACTTTATACAGTTTCCTGCTTCAGTTATTGAAAAGTGAATAGCTAAATTCACTCATGGTTAGAAGTTTGCCAAGAAAATAAATGCATTGCTTTTTCATATGAGAAGGGGAAGTATCTCCCCAACAAAAGTAAGTAATCTTTGGAAAAAAGTAGGTAGAATGTACCTTAGAAGGATATACATTATAAATAAGAATGTCAAAATAGATATAAATGTACAACTCAGAAAAAAATGATATTAACTGGAATAGTAACTATAAAAGATGAATAAAATGATAAAAATAAAATGCTTTTGAAAAATATAAAAGTCAATTCATAAGTGCTGTTAAATTAGTCCATCTGACATAATTTTGCATATTATTTAATTGTAAACCTTAACTTAATCAGGTATTGGCAAACTACAGCTCATAGACCAAATCCTGCCCATTGGCTCTATTTGCAAATAAAGTTTCATTGGAACACACCTGTTTGCATATTTTCCATGGCTGCTTTTGTACTGCCAGGCTAGAGTTGAAAACTTAAAACAAAAATCGCATGTCCCTCAAAGTCTACAATACCTGCTATCTGGAAATGTACACAAAAGTCTGCTGATATCTAATCTGAATTACAACAGTGGGAATAATCCATTTATGCAATGACAAATTATGTACAAAAATAATAATTTTAGATGCATAATTAATTCCCAAACTCATAACTCATTCTTTCAACAGAGTATTTTATGGCTTTTATCTGGACACTGAATATTTAACAGTCAACAAGTTGGGTGAAATCTTATACGTAACAAACTTACATTTTATTGGAAAGGAAATTACAGCAAACCCAATAGATTATTATATTAAATACTAAACAGGAAATAAAACATTGGTGATAAGAGAAGTTACTTACTTTAGACTGGGTTTAAGAGCAGCTTCCACAAGAATAAAAGAGAGATCTCAATGGGCCAGAGTGAATTCCAGACAAAGGGACTAACTAAGAAAAGTCCCTAAAGCTAAAACAAGCTTGACAGTTCATGTAACACTTTGTAAATTAGGATAGCAAAGTAAGTCTTATTTCAGTTAAAACAGAAAAACCCTGAATTATCTATAAAGTAAGTAGGCCAAATCGTCTGATACAGTTTGAATTAAATCACTCTGGCTTCTCTATTGAACTTTAGTGCAGGGGTGTCAAGCACATTTTCACCGGGGGCCATACCAGCCTCACGGTTGCCTTCAAAGGATCAAATGTAATTTTAGGACTGTGTAAATGTACCTACTCCTTAACAGCTAAGCAAGAGCTTGGTGCTGCCACCAGGTAGAAACAAAGTTCTGGGCCAGATAAAACAAGGTGGAGGTCCAGATTTGGCCTGCGGGCTTTGTGTTTGCCACCTGTGCTTTAGTGGCTTAGGGAGAGAACAGATTGTAGGCACCAAGAGTAGAAGCTTGAAGACAAGTTATAGAGCTACTGTGATTTCCAAGGCCAGTGTTAAAGGTGGTATGGATTTAGGTGGAAATTAGTAGAGATAGAAAAAAATGGAACTAATTCTAGCTTTTTTAAAAAAGAAATAGAGGTAAGATTTGCTAATGGGATGAAGTAGGCATGAGAAATGTAAGTGGAACATGATAACTTCAATGGTTTGGGCAAGAGCAATTTAGTGAATGGCAATAGAATCCCCTTTAGTATATTTGTAAAAACTAGGACAGTTAAAGGTGTGGGGAAAAAAATCAAGGCTTCACTTTTAACAATATCAAGTCAAAAGAGACTATTTTATATTCTAATGCAGAAGTTACATAATTAATTTGATATGTATCTACAGTTGTAAAGAGATTGGTGTTGGACATAAGAATTGTGACAGTCATATGGGAACATGAGGGACTAGATGAGCTAATCTCAAGATTGTGCTAAGGTAGAAAATAGTAGGAGATCCAAAATGCAAAATACAGCATTTAAGAGTCGAGAGAAAGGATCTACCGCAAAAGATAAGATCAGGAATGCAGTGGAGATGGAACACAAAACAGTGAACTTGGTGTGAAGGAAACCAGGAAAATAAGGACAGAAAGAATGGGCACTCTTTCTACCGTTTTTGATAGACAAAAAGAATAAAAACAGAGAACAAGCTTTGAATTTGGAAACAGAGCTCATTGATTTTGATGAAATTGAAAGAACAGAAAACTAACTTCAGTAGATTGAGAAGAGGATGTGAATTAATGACATGGATATTTTCTAAAAACCTGTACAGTGGGAAGACAGGGGTATAATAATAGGCAGAAGGAGGAGACAGTGGCAAGGTTTTGGCATCACTGATGCGCCCAGGAGCAGCCACTGTTTGTGGTAAGAAACTGGCCCCTTGCTTCTTCTGTGTATGGAGGTCCTTTCTTCACTTGTCTATCTCCTAGTCTGCCTTCTCTCCCAGGTGGTTCAGGCTGCACTAATGGTGGGCATGGATAGACCGTGGAAGAGCCTTTAGGGTGAATGCTTCCATGAAAAAAAGGAGTCACTCCTGGCAGGATAATCTGGTCATAATGGGGCCAGAGGCTCGAGGCAGCCCACCAGCTGCAAGAACTCTTCTGGCTGAGGCACACTAGTTTGAGAAAGACGCACTCAATCTGCATGGCAGTTCCCTGACAGGATTAGCTGAAAACACCAGGACACCCTAACCTTTCTTTAATGATTTCTTCCCCTCACCGCTTAGCTTCTGCTGCTGCCTGTGCTTGCTCCTCTGGCTCTTCTCTCTTTCCCACCCCCACTGCCTCATCTGCCTCCTTCTCCACTGCCTGCCATCTCTGGCTCCCGATCTGAAACTCCCCTTGACCCTACATTCCTTATGGACCCTTCCACACCCTCCCCACAAACCCACTGCACAGCGGCTGAAACCGCACAGTACTTCAACGCCTCTGGCAGCTGCAGGCTGCTAGACCAATGCCGGCTGCACAGACTGGGCCAGGCATAATAGGGGCCACCAGAAAGAGTGTTTACCTGGGGCCCATACCTGCCAGCCACCCACCATGCTCCCTGTTCCTGTGACAGCCTTGCTGTCCCTCTGGGCCCTGAGTCCCCCCAGCTGTGCAGTTAATGTGGGAAATCATGTCTTCAAGCCCCAAAACACCTAGCCTCCAGCCCCATTAACACTCCTGCAGGTATAGAATAAATAGAATGCTTTTACTTGCAAGTACTTACAGCAATGGCGAGATTTGTATTCAACTCATTGGAAAAATAATGATTTTAAAAGAACTTCCACAAAAAAAATTAATCTTGAGACCGACAAAACGTTTGTTACTTTTTCCCCACAACTCCTGCACCCTCTCTTACACAGGGGCACAAGCTATTCATGATCATTCTAGAGAAGGCCAATAGGATTTACCTGCAGGGCCCAGCATGCTGTCTCTGTCTGGCCAGCCTTATTAATATGCATAGATCACCGACAATCTTCTCTGATCCCTCTTGGGTTCCCTGTCTTTCAAAACAGCTTTTCTGTGAGAGCTTCAGGGACAGATTAATAAGTACCCTCTTTTCCTTTCTAGGGGAGTTTGCCCTCTCCTCTTAAAGGACCAGGGCTGCTGGGAACATTAAAGGCAGGACAATAGATTTTTACCTGACAAATAAAGCCCAAAGTTACAGCACAAGTTTTCCACCCAAGGCGGCAAATGCAGTAGGTAAGGCTAACTACAGCTGGTAAGGCTAAGTAAAGCTGGAAGCAGCAAGCCGGGATGCCTCGCTTGAGAAAACAGACAGTGCTTATTGCAGAAGGCTGGAGTTGAGGCCAACACTGAGCAGGATAAGAGCCATCTAACAGTGTCCGGTCACCACTGTGGTGTTGGTCAACCCAACCTCAGAAGATGAAACAACAGTCCACACCTGGACATAAACCACATGGTAGTCTTTAGGAAAACTTCACCCCCATTGGAGCAGTGGCAGGAAGGCGTGGGCCTTGGGATACCAGGCCAACACTGGGCTCACACACTGTTCTGGGTTTTGGTTGCATGACAGAGCTGGGGAGCACTGAGGATGCTCATGTCTCCCTTAGCTTCCTTTCCTACAAGGAAGGAACTCTCTGTCCCTGAAAACAATGGACAAAAATAACTGCATTCGTAATGCCTCGAGAGATCACTTTTGGAGTGCATAGTCACTAACCAGGACGAATTTGACCTTGAATCCCTAATCTTTTGCACATGGCCCAGCACCAATATTAAATGGACAATGGAGAGGTTTGGCCAGTTAATGGCATGCTTAATTTAAATAGTATCTTTGCAGCTGGACCTGCATTGCCTGTCGCAGAGAAAGGAATGGAGGTTCCATATATCCAAACCTTTATAGCTCTCAGACATGACTCTAAACTACGTACTGCCTGTAAACTAGAAAAATGTGCCCAGATGGAAAGAAATATTTCAAAAATGGGTAAGTAAATGTGTCAGTCCTTTACCAATTTTGGGGTGGCAACCTATATTTCTTAAAAGTATGAGTATGTCTGCCAATAGAAGAACCTATTTTTCTAGATGTTATGAAATGTGCTTACAAATCTAATAGGTGCTATTTGCTTACTTTTTAGTTGTCTAATACACAGTTGGAGTTTGGTTCTTTTTGCTATGTTAAAAAGAAAAGTCTTTTCCTTTTGCTTTATATTCTCCTCCCTACCTGATTCCTCCAGAATTTTATGACTGTTAATGAGTGAGTCATGGCAATATGTATGTTTGCATGAATACAACAATAATCTCTTCTCTTTATAAGAGGACAAATAAAACCAGTTGTGCTTTTCTTAACCAAGTCTTTTAACCAGAATGTCATGTCTGAGAGAGACACGCCTGGACTCTGGATGTCACCAAAAAGCTTTACAGAATTCAGATTAACTTTAAACACTGATAAAAGCCCCTTGAAGAAACAGCCTGGTACCTTCCTTATTTATATGGCTCATGGCAGTCTTTCCAGGTAAGAAGTGAAGGTTGTGTTCCTGGGAGGTGGCAGATAAGGAACCTCAAGACATTTGGGGGACCTCGAGAACTTTAGAACTTGACCTTCACCTATGGGTATAGCAGGCAGATTTGAGGGACAACTGATGACAACTGTGTGGCTTGATATCTTCACCCTGAAAGGCTAATTAAATTTCAAATTGACGATCCCTTATAAAATTCCAGCAAAACCGATTTAGAAGGGCCTATATGATCAACTGCTATTCTGCTTGTGTTTATGCAAATAATCTGGCTGAATTAAAATTAAACTTAATGCAGGAAATAAATGGGTCTTAATTTGGCTCTTTGATAAAAATGAAGGTGATTTTAGGGGGAGAAATTGTGTTTCAATATATCATAATGCCCAGTTGTAGATATTAGAGTCTAGTTCAGTTAATTACCTTCAAGGTTTTATTTTCATCTTATAAATTGAACTAAATTCTGAATTTTTAGTTTTCTTAAATATTTGGTTTACAACCATCCAAAGTAATGTTTCCTTCTTTCTTCCATCCTTTGACTTGGAATTATTGAAAACTTAATCTTTTTGTTTGTTAGTTTGTTTCATAAATTACTTTATTGTTGTTCAATTACAGTTGTCTGCATTTTCTCCCCACCACTCCCCCCACCCCCTGCAAACCCACCTCCCTCCTTTGCTTCCACCCTCCACCTTACTTTTGTCCATGTGTCCTTTATAATAGTTCCCAAAAATTCTTCTCCCCATTGTCCCCTCCCCTTCCCCTTAGCTATTATTAGATTGTTCTTAATTTCAATGTCTCTGGTTATATTGTGTTTGCTTTTTTTCTTTTGTGGATTATGTTTCAGTTAAAGGTGAGATCATATGGTATTTGTCCCTCGCCGCCTGGCTTATTTCGCTTAGCATAATGCTCTCCAGTTCCATCCATGCTGTCGCAAATGGTATAAGCTCCTTTTTTCTCTCTGTTGCTCAGAATTCCATTGTGTAAATGTACCATAGTGTTTTGATCCACTCATTGGCTGATGGGCACTTAGGTTGCTTCCAGCACTTGGCTGCTGTAAATTGTGCTGCTATGAACATTGGGGTGCATAGGTTCTTTTGGATTGGTGTTTCAGGGCTCTTCGGGTATAATCCCAGCAGTGGTATTGTTTGGTCAAAAGGCATTTTTAGTTTTCTGAGGAAATTCCATGCTGGTTTCCACCAGTCTGCATTCTCACCAACAATGCACTAGAGTTCCCTTTTCTCCATATCCTCTCCAACAGTTGGAAAACTTAAACTTTTTTCTAAAACTATAACCATAATGCAGTATTTACCTGGGCACCTGACAATATCACCAGGGATATTTAAACCACAGACATGAAGAATATATGAGATTGTTACTGCTTGATACCATTCCAGCATAAGTCTTACATCCAAAAATCTTCTCATCTTAGAGCCTTACAGAAGTAGAAACTGCTTTATAATTTGCTCTAATCATTAATCTTGTTTTTTCTTCTATGTTCATAGGCATGCCCCTTATTAAATATTTGATTGCTTGTTTACACAATACAGACCTCCCTTTGGAAGCTTATTTGCATCACTGACTCTTGAAATGAAACTCAGTGGCTCAACTGAACTGAACTGACTTATGGTCTGGACTAGATGGTTGGGTCAGTGAAGCATGGAGTGGTCTATTGACTTCACTTCTGAAATGTAAAATTTAATTATTTAAAATGTGAGTCTACAGGGACCAGAGTTCTGCCACCTTGAATTTGTTTTTTTGGGGATCTGTTTGTTAGAAGAAAAGACTCAAAGGGAGCTTTTGACTCTCCCCACTTTCCTGCTGAACAGATTCATACAGGGGGGAAAAACAAAGAAATACTGCTTCAGGGAGGAGACTTTAGAATGTTCCCCTAAGTCTAATTTGAATTAAACATGGTAAACAAGAGGGATTCAGGGAGATGACATACCTTCATCCAGGGAAGCCCTATTCTAACTTAATCTGGGATACTGTGAAGTTGGCCCTTCATCTATTAGCTGGGTTTTACCTCGCACCAGACCATTAGTTGCTATAATTCTCCTTCTCAGTTTGGACCATGCCTTTTTAACCTTCTCATCAAATTTGTCACCTCCAGAATACCAACCTATTTTGTGCCATCTTCTACACACCACATATGTCACCTTCCAAGGACAGCAACAGACTAACCCTGACTGTACAAATCCTTCTCCCCTGCATAAAGACCTCCATCCTCTCTTGGATCCCTTCTTCCTTTCGCAAGAATTTCAGGGCCCAGGGTTAGGTAGAGCTAAGTCCCTTGACAGCTGAAGAAGCTACAGTAAATGGGAGCTCCATCCATTTACCCCTTTAAGATTACAAGGGCCTAAAGTTGTTGAAATGGGAATGTTACAGTAGGCTGTTAGTTAGTAACCAAAAGGGAGGGAGAAAAGGGAGCCAGCCATCTGATTTTGCCTGAGTAACTAGGCAAGGATAGTTGTACAGTCACTCCAGGCATCTGAGTAAGCAGAAAAGATACTTTTCAGTCACTCCAGCAAGCAACCAGCTTCATTCTGCTGGATTAACTCAGGGGGAGGGACAAAACATGAAGGGTGATTCCTTTTGCTGAGTGCATGCACAGTAGAAGCCAAATGATGAAGCAGAACTGTGAGGCATGCTCAGGAGACAAAATCATGACCACAAAAGGGAGGGATCTACTCTCAGAAAGTCTGGGGAAAGGAATCATATTGAGAAGGCCACAAGACCCTGGAAAATCCAGGAAAGAGATAGGATAAGGGGAGGACACCAACACAGCCCTGGGAAAAGACAGAAAAGAGAATAGGCCTGGAGGGCAAGCCTGTGGACCTGTGGACCTGGAAGCTAGACTTCTTCTCCAATGAGCAAGACCAGGCTGAACCACCTGGTTGTGGATGAGGCATCAAGCACAGTGTATCTGGGGGCAGACAGACAACGTCAACCAGCTACTGAACCTGGACCTGCCAGAGAAGTACCTCACTAGGTGCAGCAGCCCCTTAAAGGGCATCTGTGCCCTGAATACACCTTTCTTCTCCTGGGCCATACATTTGTGCACTAATACATTATGTCACTACTACTCAAATCCTCCTTCACAAGTGTCCTTGAATGCTTTTCCAAGACGTCACAAGAACCTATTTTCAGATAGGTCCACCTTCACCTCCAATAACAAAGGGATAGTGTTAATGTAAGAAATTCTAAAGTAACAATAATGCAGTAGAGAGGCATTTAAATATCGGGGATAATGAGGATAAGTGAGGGAGAAATATTCTTCAAAAGGAGAAGGAGGCTTGTGGCTGTAGCAACAGAGGAGGAGTTGGCTTAAGCTAATGTGGCTGTTACATTGCAAAAGGAAAGAAAGGGAAGATGTGAATAAAAATGTTCACAGGTTGATGCATTTGGGTTAGCCATAGGCTCCAGCTCCTGTCTGCTTACTTTAATCTTTACCATAATAAAAGGGATTGCATCATCAGCTGAGCTTGTTATGTTTTGTTTTGTTTTGTTTTTTTGTTTTTTTTTTGTTTTGTTTTGGCTTTTCAGCACACTTTCTGCCCTCTGTAATGATCTCTCCTATATGACAGATGCTATCACCCCAGAAATTACATTTGCAGGCTTCCTGGCCATCGCAGTTTTGAAATGTGTTGCCAATGGGAAGTCCCCAGTGCTGGTGAGAAGATCAGCAAACAGCACGGCTTTTGAAGAGACAAAGCATAAGTTTCTATGAAAACTGCATCAGACAAGCATCTGCTACTTCAAGGGTGGTAGCATTTTTCGGAAGTTATTGACTTCTGGATACTACTCTCTCTTAAAATGTTTTAGTCCTTCCAACAATTTTGCAACCTAAATTCCTATGCAGTATCCCTTTACTACTTGAAATATCTATAGTGACAGCTTCTGCTTTATTACCTGAATTCTGTCAGGTACATTAGTGAATGAAGTCTGAGGAAAGAGGGTGTGAAACAATAATGTTTAGAAAGCCGGTACGCAACGCATGTAAAAGCAAACCTGTATGTTGGAGTAAGACAAAGTTGCAGAACTGCAACTTCTTAGCCTCTGTTTTCTTGCCCTTACTGCGGCATGTGGTTTATTAAGCAATTCCAGTAAATCACCCAAATATCATGAAGCCTGCCTTCAGAATCTCCAGTAGATGCTTTACAATTCCCTACTATATTAGTAACAATGTTTGCTCAGTCAAAATTTGAGTCCTCTCAATGACAGAACTTAACTTATTAGATCAATTTATTATTTTCTTAATTATTTTTTCTTTTTTCTTCTTTAGACCAAAGAAGAAATACAAATTTATTGTATAGTGAATTAATTTGTATTTACAATACAAATTTATTGTATAGTAAATTCTTAAATATGCCAATCCATGACAATATTTTTTCTCCATTGGTCCGAGTGTTTGTTTTGTGAGCACTTCGAAAGAAATTAACACAAGCTCTTAAATATTTTGAGATATCTGTGATGCAGATTCTCTGAATGTTTTTAAAATGTTATGTTAAGTACAACATCTCCCTCCCCAGGTCTCTCCTTTCAGACAATGGTGCTGTGTCTAGTCAGCATCTGACTCCTGCCTTCTGACCTAATCAGTTTAGTTAATGTATCTTTTAATTCTGCCAGTTAGAATTATATTTTAAGTACAGTATGAACAGCCTAGAAAAAGAGAGACAAGTGATTCCCTTGCTTACATCAAGGGAATCACATCTAAGCTTACATCATCATATTTTATAAACTTAACAGCACTTATAAATATTTTAGTAACAGTAAATTAAAATAGCTAAGATTTTGTAGGGGACAGGGACATTTCTTGCTGTGTTTTTAGCCCTGTTATCTCCACTTTATATTTGTAAATTTAGTTTTTAGATTTACTTCAATGTTTTACATTCATCTGTGTTTAATTTCCTGCACCGAATTTGGCTTTTTTCCAGACCTTTTCTTGATTGCTCCTTCAGATAGCCATAATCACTCTATCACTACACCTTATTACAAACACAAGCAGGTTTTACCATCCTGGCATTATTACTTTCACCTAACATTGCTAATAAATGTCTAAAATGTTTTTCAGTGATTGCTATAGGATGACAAAAGAATTGTGAAATCTACACTGTTGAAAACATCAGCGTACTATTTGGGACTATCAAGATTAAGAACAAATGCGGAATAGAAAATCCAAAAGGGGAAGGAAGGCAAGTGGGGAGAAATACAGGCTGAGACCCAAGATGTTGGTCTGAAGGACTCTGTGTTATTTGCTGGAGTTCCCATAGGCACAGACCACAGACTGGATCCCTTAAACAACTCAAATTTATTTTTCCCAGTCTGGAGGCCGGAAGTCCAAGGTGGAGTTACCAACATAGTGAAGATCTTCTGAGACGTTGCTCTCTGCAAACGGACGCACTCTTGCTGCTTCTTCAGGTGGTCTTTCCTTCAGTCTTGTACATTTTTGGTGTCTCTGCATCCAGATTTCCTCTCCTCATAAAGCAGTCAGATTTGAGGAGGACCCAGCATAACGGCCTCTAGATGATTTTCAGTTACTCATCCCTTTAAAGGCTCTCTCTCCAAATCCAGTCTCAGTCTGAGGGACTGAGTGCTAGGACATCAACACATGTGTTTTTGAGGGAACACAATATAATAATCTGTAGCAGGAATTTATATTGGCAACAGCAGTTGAAGGTAGAAAATCATAGAAATAAGAGGAAAGAGTTGATGGAAAGGCAAGAAGAACGATTAGATTAATAGTTTAGGCCAGCAAGCACACATAGAAGAGTGATTGATTAAGTACACTTAAAACATGAACTGACAGCTTTTCAGTTTTCGTGATCTCTGCAGCGTCATGCATGAGCAGGTCCACAACAATTCCAGGGGCAGACGGCAACTCTCACGAGCCCCGCCCCATGGTCTCTCCTCCAGATAAAACAGGGGCGGACATTCTCTGGATTTTCCTGGAAGCTTTGAAATGTTCTGAAAGTTTTCTAAATAGATGGTGTCTTATGAACATTATTAATGCCTGGTACCATCCTAAGATACCAAAGTTCACCATGTGTCTAAGTCTCTATTACTAAAAAGTCAAAAAAGAATGTTTAGACCTTATCTTATTTGAAATGTGTTTGGTTTTGAGATCATTTATGTTCTCTTCTTGAAATTTACTTCTTTGTATTCCTTTGCTGTAAACATTCCAGTTCTTCTTCCAACCTCTTTGACTATAAACTCTCCATTTCTCTTGACACCCGTTAAAATTCTATCACTGAGAGTCTCATCTTGGACCTCATTCTTTTTATATTTGTTCACTGGTTTAAGCTCATCTATTTCCAAGATTTCAACCTTCATTCTTTGTGTTACAGACCTACAGAGTATGTGATTTTGGGGGGAAGTCTCCAGTTAGTCACCCCAATGGCACTTAAAACTCAGTACATTCAATGCTGAAACTATTTTCTCTGTTGCACGCCTGCTCAGGTTCACATCTGTTATTTTTCCTGCGTGAATTTTTCTGAATGATAGGTCTGCCATGTGCACAATGGCTCACGTTAGGTAATCAGTTGGGAAACTATCATCTCAAGGGTGTCCATTCTCACTGCTATCAGAACACAATTCAGACTACTTACCATGGTTTCGACAAGCACACATGCATGATACGGTCCTTCATCTCAAACATCTTTGACCACGTTCCTTTTCTTTCGTTGTTTCGTGTACACTGGGCATCTGCTTGTCCTTAAAACATGAAGCAGACTGTTCTCAGTCTCAAGTCTCAGGATATTTGATCTTCGTGTCACTTCTACTTAGAACACCATTCCACAAGATTTTCTGTTAAGTTACTCATTCTCAACATTCAGGTCTACTCTTTAATGTCTCTTATTAAGGTCTCATCTCAAATATCGTTGCATAAAGGATTCTTTCTTGACTACGATGTCCAAATTAAGTCCCCTAATGTCATCACCATTTGTCATTCTCTGTCCTATTACCTGCTTTATTTTCTCCATAGCACTTATCACTTTGTAATATTACAGGACTTGGTCTGTCATGCTCATTAAAATCTAATCCTGCAGCTCCATCTTTCAGTACTAAAATAGTTCTAGATTATCTACAGAATGATGTTGCACAATTTACCTGGTATGTAAGCTCCTAATTATCTGATCTACCCCTCCCCATCTTGCTCATTTTATAATTGCCATACTTCCATATATAAAACCATTTCACTTTGTGCTGAAATTATTTGCAATCACTGTTACTGTCTAATAGCAAAATAATTCTGTTTACTTAATTTAACCTTGATATTCTTTACATCAGTAAAGAAGGGACTGGGAAAAAGGGAAAGTATAAAGAAAATAATTGATTTCTAAATGCACTCCTAAAATTTGATCATATATGTAAAGTGCTATCTACAGGGAGTGTTACAAAATAACTCCTTAATAAAAGCTAGCCATAATAATTGTGACTACTCCATCCATTCCTATGCAAAGTTGTTAAGGATAAAATTCAAACAGTTAATATGGCAATTGTGACTTTCAAATAGTCTCAAAAGGACAATTTTGTCACTGTTAATACTCTACATTAAAATTTTCTTATTTTTTATATTTGCATATCTGCTCTATAGTGAAAAAGTGTCAAGAGCATAAATTTAAGATGTGACAGAGATATTTTCATTAAAATATAACATTTCAAGCCACAGTGTCTTCACATTCACAAGATGTTTATAATTTTTCTGTCATTATAAAAAGACATATGGCTATATTACCTCAAAAAAAGAATATATATGTGAGCGTGTTAATTCTCTAAGAGCATTGCCATATGATTTATTCTTAAAATTTATTATAAAGTGTATCACTACTACCCTACTTAAATTACAAATGTAAACTTTTTTACATTTTAATTGGGTTTATTATATGACAAATAAATATTTTAATAAGTTATAATCATTAAACTTCATAGTGGGATATTAAATAATAATCATTAATTTATCAGACTATATAAACTCAAAAAGAGTATTAGATCCACTCACTCAATAACTTGTATGACACAACACATTGAAAAGAGAAACATCACAGGGTAATGGTACTTGAGTCTACAAGAGGCCTTTCCATTTTATTGATGTAGTGAACTAACAAGAATCATATTTGTTGCATTTTCTTTTTTCTGTTGAATAAAAGCAGGAGGTTTAAGAGCCATATCATATTTAATAATACAATGGATTGTGGCTGTCTAACACAACTAGACCATTGTGTTTTTCTCATAATAAAGTACCAGAGAGTTCATTTAAACACTATATAAGCCAGGTGGCCTACTAATATCCATGTCAATATATCACTGGATACACAGTAATAGAATCTCAAGGCAGATGGTGTTTTGAAAATCATTACACATGGGAAGTCTCTTATCTGGTATAAAGAATGTCTGGAACATATCTATTTGTATAATATAAAAGACCATAAAATTTGATTCCTAATATTAGAGCAAGCATATGTTTTCGAGGTCAATATTCTACCACATTGCAGAACTGTTACAAAATCCTGCTCATTCTTTCCTTAAAATTTTCCAAGAATGAGTAAATTTAATATTTCACATGTAATCTCATTATTTCAAAAATAAACCTAAACAAATATTCTAATTATAAAACTTCCTTTTAAAGCTAAATTTAAAAAATAAGTCCCTTTTATTTTTACTTCTTTAGTGTTTTTCTTTTTTTTTTCTTATTGTAATGGATGTCATACTCTAAACTCTTCTAATTCAATTAAATATTTCTAGTACCTACAATAATTTATTTTTTCCCTCATTCCTAAACCCAATGTTATCCTGGTTGCAGTTTATTAGAATTGTTTAATGTTAACTTGGTTGATATCTTCCAGTAGAGAATAAAATACACCAATCGTTCTTGGATACTGCAAGGAGACAGTATAGAATCAAAAATTCATAAATCTAAAAGTGCATATTATATTACTCTCCATTCTGTTCTTCATCTTATCCTATAATCTTACACTCAAATTCCCTTATGAATATGTTTAATAATGGAGAAGTCCCTTACTCTTGAGACAATTCTTTCTCTTTTTTGAATCCTCACCTGACAATGTGTTTATTGATTTTAGAGTGAGAGGTAAGGAGAGAGAGAGAAAATCTACATGAGAGAGAAATATCCATCAGCTGCCTCCCATAAGTGTCCTGACTAGGGATTAAACCCATGACCTTTTAGTGAATAGGATGACAGTCCAAGCAACTGAGCTATCTGGCCAAGGCTCAAGGTAATTATTTCTATGGTAGACAATGAAGCATTTTTTGAAGTCTTTGGTAGTAGGTATCTGATATTCTTCAGTTTATATATTTAATCTTGTTTCTTATATTTTAGATGTATCACAATGCATCACAGATGCATGGTTATGACATATGTTTAAACATTTAAAGATAGGTATACAATGCCTTCCACTCTCTCCCTCAAATCTGCATTTATTTTGTTTTATTTTCAACATTACTATTTGGTTATACATCCTAAGATTGAAGAAATATTTTGATACTAAATCATATCTATATTTAGCTAATGGCCTAATAAAATTCTTACTGTTACTGCCTATAGAATACACTTTTTATCATCCTCACTTTTCCTTGTATTTTCAAATTTTGTCAGAACAAAATTATTGAAATCTAGATCATTAGAATTAGTACGTGAGTGTGCCTGTTATACTCTTTCATTCCTATAGACATACTTTAGACAGCTTGTTTCATCAAGTCTCATATGTTTTCCACCAGCTGGTCATTCATTTATTTCTTCCTCCATTCAATATATGAGGTCTGTCCAGAAGAAGTCCAGCCATTGTTAATATAATGAGAAGAGTTTGTGTAACATTGAAGTAACCTGGCAGCCAAGGAGAGTGGACTGGAGTGTACATGCATAAACAATGATGATTTCACTGTACTAGTCAGTGGGATTGATTGATAGACATAATTGAGTGAGCACAAGTACTATGTGGCTGTCACATTCAAAATGACTGAGGAAGTAGACCAATGAATCTGCATCAAATCTTGCATTAAGCTTGAATATTCCTCCATGGAAACTGTTCAGATGATTCAAAAGGCTTTTGGGGATGATGCAATGAGTGTAGTGCAAATAAAAGTGTGACACAACCACTTAAAAGATGGTTGACAATCTGTTGAAAGTGATCCATGTTTTGGAAGGTCTGCAAAAAACAGAACACCTGAGAGTGTTGAACATGTATGGGCAGCAATCAACAAAGTCTGGCAACTGACAGTGTGAGAACTAGAAGCTGATTTGGGGATTCCAAAAACTACTGTGTCTGAGAATTTCATGTAGAATCTTGCCTTGAAAGCTGTCATGGCAAAATCTGTTTCATGGCTTCTGCTACCAGAGCAAAAGGAACATCATGCTACAGTTGCCAATAACTTGATTCACACCACCAGCAATGAACCAGATTTCCTCAAAAGGTCATAAACAGTGATGAATCATGGGTCTGTGGCTATGATCTGAAAACGAAAGCCCAATCATCCCAATGGAAGTCACCTGGTACTCTCCACCTAAGGAGGTGTGGCAAAAATCTCAGCAAGATCAAGACCATGATAACTGTGTTTTTTGGGGAAGGTGTTGTCCATCGTGAGTATGTCTCTCAGACCAAATAATTGACAAGGAATACTACCTCAATGTTCTCTGTCAGATGAGAGATGCAATATGATGAAAATGGCCTCAGCTTCAGGCAACTGGTAATGGGCACTTCATCAGGACAATGCACTAACTAATGCATCATGTCTCATGCAGAGATTTTTGGTGAACTATAAAATTATTCAGGTGACTCGGCCCCCTACAGCCCAGATTTGGCCCTTTGCAACTTCTGGCTTTTCTCAAAACTAAAATCACCTCTGAAAGGGAATAGATTTTAGACCATCAGTGAGACTCAGGAAAATACAATGGGGCAGCTGATAGTGATTGGGAGAACTGTGTGAGGCCCCAAGGTGCCTACTTTGAAGGGTACTGAGGCATCATTGTCCTATGTACAATGTTCTTGTACCCTGCAACCCCCTCTATAAATGTCTCTATTTTTCATATTACATGGATGGATACTTCTTGACCAGACCTCATATACTTATATGCTTATTTGTGTGCAAAAGATATTAATAGCCTAAACAGGAAACAAGTTAGGTAAAAGTCCACAATTTTGACAAACATTGAAGGTAGTGAAATGCTTTTATTTTTTTATAATAAAACTCTTTATTTTATTTTTTTTCACTCAGTCTGAAATTATTTTTAATTGTATTTATTGGGGTAACACTGGTTAATAAGATATCAAAGGTTTTAAGTCATTTCTTTGATACATCATCCATATTAAATTGTGGGCCTCACCAGCAAGGACAAATCATCTTCTCTCACCATATACTTGGTCTCCTTTACTTTTTCCTACACCCTTACCCCTCTGCCCTCTGGTAACCACCAAACTGTTGTCTGTGTCTATGAGTTTCAGTTGTATATCCCACATACGAGTGAAATAAAATGTTTTTTTTTATTTTTTACTTTTTTCATCTGACTTACTTTGCTTAGCACGATATTCTCAAGGTCTATCCATGTTGTCACAAGTGGCAGTATTTCACCATTTCTTATGGCTGAGTAGTACCCCATCATACCCCTCACATATACTGCCTATTCCTTATCCCATCATCTATGGAAGGACATTTTGGTTGTTTCCACATCTTGGCCACTGTGAGTAATGCTGTAGTGAACATAGGGGTGCATATATCTTTGCAAATATTTAGATGTTTACAATTTTTTTTCAGATAGGCATCCAGTAGAGGGATTGCTGGGTCATAAGGTAACTGTATTCATGATTTAGTGAGGAACTCCCATGCTGTTCTCTCCAGTAGCTGTACCAGCTTACATTTTCACTAGCAGTGAATGAACGTTTCTTTTTTCCTACAACCTCCCAACATTTGTTATTACCTGTCTTATTGATAATAACCATTCTAATAGGTGTCAGATGGTATATCATGTAGTTTTGATTTTCATTCCCCAATAGCTAGTGAATTTGAGCATCTTTTCATGTATTTGTTAGCCATTTGTATGTTGCCTTGGGACAAGTGTCTGTTCAGGTCCTCTGTCCATTTTTAATTGGGTTGTTTGTTTGTTAATGAGTGGTATCAGTTCTTTATATATTTTAGATATTAAACTCTTGTGTTACTGCTGTTGTTTGCAAATATCTTCTCCCACTTGGTTGGTTGTTTTTTTGGTTTGTTGTCACTTTCCTTTGCTATGTAGAAGCTTTGTAGTTTGATATAGTCCCATTCATTTATTTTTGCCTTTACTTGCCTTGCCATTGGGGTATGTTTCATACATTGTTCTCTATGACCAATGTCCATAAGTTTCATATGGTGTAATTTCTTCAGTATAATTTATTGTTTCAGAATTTATATTTAGTCTTTGGTTCATTTTGAATTAATTTTTGTACATAGACACAAACTGTAACCTAGTTTCCTTCTTTTCAATGTTGCTTTCCAATTTTCCCAGCACCATTTATTGAAGAGGCTTTCTTTCCTCCATTGTGATTGTGTGTTATTGGCTCATCTGTCACAACTTACTTGAACGTAAACTTGTGGTTTTACTTCCAGGCTCTCAAATCTATTCCGTGGGTCTGTGTGTCTGTTTTTCTGTCAGTAGCAGCTGTTTTGATTATCATAGCTACATGGTATAATTTAAAATCAGATTGTGTTATACATTCAGCTTTGTTCTTTTTCATAGGTTTGCTTTGACTATTAGGGGTCTTTGTAGCTCATATGAATCTGATGATTTTTGTTTTGTTTTGTTTCTTTAAAAAATAAGGTTAAGATTTTGATGGGGATTGCATTAAATCTGTATATTGCTTTGGATAATATGGCCATTTTAACTATGTTAATTCATGAACACACAATATCTCTCAGTTTTACTGTGTCTTTATCAATCTCTTTTAATTTCAGTTTATAGGTCCTTCACGTACTTTAAGTTTATCCCTAGGTGTTTTATTCTTTTTGTTGCAATAGCAAAGGAAATTGTTTTTTTCTTTGTAATTTCATTGTTAGTATATAGGAATACAGTGGATTTTGATACATTAATATTAGACTCTGCAACTAAACTGTACTCATTTATTTATTCTAATAGATTTTTTTGGTAAAATCTTTAGGGATTTTATGTATTGAATCATGTCATCTGAAAAGTGACACTTGTACTTTTTCCTTTCCAATTTGGATGCTTTCGTTTTTCTTTTTACTTTCCCTTGCCTAATGATTCTTGCTTGGACTTCCAGAGCTGTGCTGAGTAAGAGTGGTGAGAGTGGCCCTCCTTGTCTTGTTCATCAATTTAGAGGAAAAGCTCTCAGTTTTCACCTTTGAGTATGATCTGAGCTGATAGTGTGCTACATATGACCTTTATTATGTTGAGGGACTTTTTCTTCTATACCTATTTTATAAAGTGTTTTAATCATGAGTGGGTATTTTTATCTTATAAGATGCTTTTTTCTGCATCTATTCATAAGATACGTGATTTTTATCTTTTCTTTTGTTAATAGTGTATATTACAATCATTAATTAATTTGCATATGTTGACCCATTCTTGTGCCCATGTAATGAACCCCATTGATTGTGATGTGTTATTTTTAATGTACTGTTATATTTGATTTGCAAGTATTTTGTATTAATATTTTTGCATCTGTATTCATCAGAGATATCAACCTGTAATTTTCTTTTTGTATTATTGCTGCCTGGTTTTGATATCTGGGTTATGTTGGCCTCATAAAATGTGTTAGGAAGTACTCACTCATCTTCAATTTTTAGGAAGAATTTAAGAAGGATAAGTATCACATATGTTTTAATGTTCAGTAGAATTCACTAGTTGAGCCATGTGATCCTGGTCTTTTAATTGTGAGCTTTTTGATGATTATTTCAATTTCCTCACTGTTGATCAATCTATTTTGATTTCCTAATTCTTTATGATTCATTCTAGGATGGTTATATATTTTTGAATACTTATCCATTTCTTCTAGGGTATTGAATTTGGTGTCACATATTCTTTCATAGTATCTACTATGACTCTTTGAATTGCTAAAATGTGTATAGTAACTTCACATTTTCATTTCTGATTTTGTTCATGTGATTTTTTTCCTCTCTCTTTTTCTGGTGTGTGTGAGTCTAGCAATTGACAATAAAATCTTGTCAATTTCATTAATCTTTTCCAAGAACCAGCTTTTGGTGTATTATTTTTTTCCTATAGTCATTTTGTTCTCTATTTCATTCAATTCTGCTCTAATTTTCAAAAATTGTTTTTCTTCTTCTGAGTTTCTCTTCTATTTTCTTAAAGAAGATGTAATGTTAGACTTTTTACTTGGAATTTTTCTTGTTTCTTATGATACGTCTGTAATAGAATAATCTCCCTTTTATTACTGAGTTCACTGCATCCCAAATGATTTGTTTTGTTGTATTGCCATTCTCATTTGTCTCTGTGTATCTTTTGATCTAACTTTTTATTTCTTCTTAGAGGCAGTCATATTTTGGTTGTATGTTGTTTAATCTCCACATGGTTTTTGGAGTTCTTTACATTCTTTTTGCAATGATCTAACATTAGAGCATTGAGGTCAGAGAATATACTTGGCATGATTTTAAATTAGTTAAGGCTAAGGTCATGACCCAACACATGCTCTATTCTGGAGAATACGAGGTCTATCCAGAATGGATCCAACCATGTAATATGAAAAATAGAGGGTTTTTTTTTTTTAAGAATATACAAGATACAAGAAACATTGTACATAAGACAGTGATACCTCAGCCCCCTTCAAAGTAGGCACCTTGGCACCTCACATAGTTCTCCCAATCACCGTCAGCTGCTTTGTCATATTTTCCTGAATCTCATCGATGGTCTGAAATCTCTTCCTTTTCAAAAGTGACTTTAATTCTGGGAAAAGCCAGAAGCCACAGGTTGTCAAATATGGGCTGTAGGTAAGCTGAGTCACCTGGGGGATTTGAGTTTCACTAAAAAAATCTGCATGAGATGTGATGCATGAGTAGGCATATAGTCAAGATGAAGTAGCCAATCACCAGTTACACATGGCTGCAGCCTTCTGAATCAACCAAATATTTTCCACAGAGGAATGTTCAAGCTTAATGCAAAATTTGTTGCTCTACTCACTCAGTCATTTTGAATGTGATAGCTATACAGTGTGCTTGCCCACTCAATGGCAACTACTGCCCCCTAGTACACCTCTGTGACTGTGACTAGTACAGTGAAGTTCTCACTGTTCGTGCATACACATTCCAGTCCACACTCCTTAGCTGCCAGGTTACATTTTGCAAACAACTCTTGTTATTTTAATGATGGCTAGACTATTTCAAGACAGACCTCATATTCCATGTGCACTGGAGAATTATAATCTGATGTTTTGGAATGTAAGGTTCTCTAAATGCCAACTATGTCCATTTGATCTGTATCAGTTAAGGACAATATTTCTTTACTGGTTTTCTGTTTGTTTGCTCTATCCATAACTGTCAATAAAGTATTTAGATCCCCAGCTATGATTGCATTTTTGTCAGTTTTTCCCTCATAATACATTAACAAGCTGAAGTTAATAACACACTAGAAACTTCAAAGTTGATATGACAAAAATTGTGAAGTTAGGACACAAGTGACTTAGAATAAGTAAACTTTAATTGAGAATTCTTGAATCCTTGTAACTTCATTTGATTTAGCTTTATTTTTCAGGACTAGGTATGTATGGCTAACATAGTATTTTTTTAACCTCTCACACAAAAATAATTGGGTTTGAATTTTAGCTCCACCACCTATTATTGCTATAAATTTGGGTAAGTTATTAAATCTCAGTATCTTTATTGGAAAATAAAAATTAATATAGTCACTACCTCAATGCTTTATTTTAAATATTTAAAGTCTATAAAGATCTTGCCATGATGCTTGGCACATAGAAATAAACCATTAAAGCAGCTTTTCTGTCATCATTATTATTATTTTGAATATGTCTTCAGACTTTTCTTAACTTGCTATGACATGATGAAATTTGGAGATTCAGAATCCTAACTATGACTGAGAAAGCTTTAATATTCCTCCCAGCATGACTGAACTTTAGACAGGTTTATTTCTGCCCATGTGTCTGTCCTTTGCTTAGGGCATTTGGTCTTAAAACTTGTGACTATAAATTATTTTTCTGCCTCTTTGAGATATAAATGTCCTCGCAAAATCTTGTTGTTTTTTACAATTCAGAAAGGTCTCTCTCAAGGACCTGGGAGCCATGTGTTTAAAATGTAATTATCAAGAAATGTAGTTCTTCTATCTTTCAGTCCCTGTGGGAATGTAGAAACCAAACTTCAAAGAGGAAAATTAGGAAACAGAAAAGTCCTAATCCTATTGGCCAAACTTCTCTCTAATGTTATGCACTACTTTACATGAGCTCACACCAAAATATAAAAACCCTCCTGTTTTTTGTTTTAAAAAAAGGTAAATTTCTCTCCCATTTTTGCATCTTGAACAAAGTCTTTTTGCTTGTTTAACATTGCCTGATTCAATTTTGAGAGATCAAAATTAAGTAATGCAACTTTTAATGTAGATTTCAAGTTTGCTCTTAACCAGAGATTTTCCTAGGATACCAAAATGTATGAGCATCTAAAGGGCTGGTTGTGTGTGTTTGTTTGGAAAATATTTGTTTCATAACTTGAGCTGCCTCTTGGAAAGCATTATATGAAGGGAAGAGATAGAAAAGCAAAGAATATGAGTGTTATAGCAATGTTTGAGAGATGGCAGGCAGGGACTATTTTGAGTACCTGATGATGTGACTCAGACTCACCTCAGACTTAGCCACTGTCACCTCTTATTTGAGTGCTAAAGAAAGGGATTTACAAAAAAATAAAATAAAACTGGTTTGCCAACAATTCTGTAAGATTCTAAACCATCCTCAAGAGCCATCTGCACTTACATGGAGAAAATAGTACATTAGTTCCCTCTAATCTGTATTTTCTCTTTGCATAGTTTGACTTACACATGGTCAATGACAGTCTAAAAATATTAAGTGGAAAATTCTAGAGATAAGCAATTTGTAAGTTTTAATTGCTTTCTGTTCTGAATAGCATGACAAAATCTAGCACCTTTTTGCCTAGTTCCACCTGTAACTGAATCATCCCTTTGTCCATTGTATTCACACTATATATTACCCGTCCACTGGTCTCTTAGTGACTCTGTTGATTATCTGACCAACTCCCACAGTACACCTTGCTTGTCCTCAAGTAAACCTTATTTTATTTAATAGTGGCCCCAAAGTGCAAGAGTAGTGATGCTGACAATATGCCAAGAAAAACCATGAAGTTCTTCCTTTAAGAAAAAAGTAAAGTTCTCTACTTAAAAAGGAACCAAAAAAAAAAAAAGAATATGTTGAGGTTGCCAAAATATACAGTTAGAACCAAACTTTTATCTTTAAAATTGTGAAGAAAAATAAATAAATTTGTGTTTGTTTTGCTGTCTGACCTCAATCTACAAAAATTATGGACACAGTGTGTAGTAACTGCTTAGTTAAAATGGAAAAGGCATTCAATTTGTGGGTAAAAGACATAGATATAAAATGTTTTCTAATTGACAGCATCATATTGTGTCAGAAGCATGTGAAGGCTCCAGCAAGGGATCCTCTGCAACCTTCCCTCCCGGAAAAGAGTGACACCGAGCCATTTACTGCATGTATTGGCTGGTTATACAGATTCAGAAATAGGTATAAACTAGAAATACAAAAATGCAGTCTTTAGATGGAACACAGCACTAAAAGTCATCTGTATGATCACCGAAGTTTGCATCGCAACTTTTGGAGCAATATTTTTGTGAGTTAAAAAGAAAGAGATTGAGACAACAACTTCTGATTATAACGTTCTTTCAAAAAGTTTTCAGAAAAAAAAAAAAAAAAAAAAAAAACCTTCAAATATGGAGGATTCCTAACCAGAAACATTATTTGCTCCTGACATTCAACCATCAGCATCACCGTGACTCAATGATCCAGAATCTCCCAAAGCAGTTAATCTCCGTCTAACTCATCCTCAGAAGGTCAGTAGTAGGCTAACATTACATCACTGTGCTTTTGTCACTCATCTCACTTCATTCTGTCACATACTTTATCATCTCACATCATCTCAAGAAAAAGAAAGGTGAGTGCAGTACAATAAGATATTTAGATAGACCTCATTCACAGAATTTTTATTACAGTATCTTATTATAATTATTTTATATAATTATTATTTATTGTTGTATGGAGTTTAATTAATAAATGTAAACATCATTGTTATCTATGTATAAGAAAAAAACTTACTGTGTATAAAGATTGGTACTATCGATGGTTTCAAGCATCCGCTGGGCATCTTGGAACACACATCCCATGAATACGGGGTGACAACTGTATGACCTAGGTGATGATGTCCACTGATTAGCTACATAAGTGGTATTAGTTGGCAGAATTAAAAGCTTCTCACAGAGCGGTAGTGTTGCTGGAAGGTCAACATAGTGAACTTTGGGGCAGGAAACCAAACTATAGACAATTGCATAAACATGGCACAGTAATCTGTCTTTGTATGCATTTAAGGCTTCTGGATTGAATATCAAAACAAAGCGATAGAAGGAAAATAATAAATATCCCATTATAGATACATAGCCAGTAATTAAGAGACATTTTCTAGATATCCCTGAAATAACTAGCTGAACGTTTTCTGAGAAAGTTATCTATTGGTTACCAGTAGAGAAAGGGAGAATTACTGTTACCATTGACCTACACCTTCAGATGCACATGAGCAAACACCAGTCATATTTGCAATCTTTCCCCCAGCATATCTCTTAGAACTTAATTTTGTTTTTATAAAAATCAAACCACTTTTTGAAAAAGGCTTTATTTATGTATTTTTAGAGGGGGAAGAAGGGAAGGAGAAAGAGAGGGAGAGAAACATCAGTGTGTGGTTGCTTCTCATGTACTCCCTACTGGGGACCTGGCCTACAACCCAGGGATAGGCCCTGACTGGGAATGGAACCTGAACCCTCTGGTTCACAGGCCTGTGCTCAATCCACTGAGCTACACCAACCAGGGCAAAAAATCAAACCACTTTTTAAACAACATGTAGCCAGTTAGGTTAATCATCTCAGTGTAACTTTTAATCATCTCAGTGTAACTTTACTTTGTTAAAAGAAAAAATTAAACTGACACACACACACACACACACACACACACACACACACACACATGTAAATTCTCAAGTGTCTTTAGTTAGGCAACCAGAAATTTTTTTAAATAAAATTATATTACAGATTTCATAAGGCAGAAGTCTTCATCCCATCATATATCAAGAATGTCAGCTATATTGAAATGTATATTGATTAGACAATCATATAGGGTGGACAAATGTTGGTTTACTTAACTACAATAATTTTAATAATTAATAAATAATAACACAAGAATAAACTCTGTTTCACCTCCTCAAAACTATAAACCTATTTTCCCTATCCTGTGTATTTTACAGGGCTCCCTCAGATATTTCCAGTACCTGACACCATGCATATTTATTAAAATATTACTGATTATGTTTTCTGTACTGTATTTTACATCTTGACGACTGTTTTGTAATTACCAGTCTGTACCTAATCTTCTCATCTTTTCCACCCAGTCCCCAAAACCCTTCCTCTCTTAGCCTCAGACTCTTAACCATGACTTGGCCTTGGTACCTCCCCAGGAAGACAGCATGCCTTCCGGTTACTCCTCACTTTCCACAGGCAACATCTTCTTGCTCTTAGCAGAGTCAGGGAGGAAGTCTTCTCTACCTGATCAAATTAGGATTTTTCCCCACAATTCAGGTTGTCTGAATGTTTTATGTTCTGTGTTTTCTTTTGTCTCGAATTATTACCTCTCAGAATATCTGAATTTACCATTTCTTAAAATGTGGGTTTTTTTTTTTTTTGCCTCAGTAAAATATTTTTCTGCTATTTTTTCTTATGTACCAACATTCTTGGGTTACAAAAAGATGTCCTGAACTTATCATTGCAATTGAAATATTTTAAAATTATTCTATCTTATTGAGGGTATCTTTCATCTTTTTAAAAATAATGTAGGTAGTTTCTAAATCTTGTCACTTTCTTTTAAAAGTGGACGAACTTAACTTTAAAGTACATCTCACTGGTGAATTTCTCTATGGAAAGATAATATTAGCAGATACCCTGATAGTAATGGAACAGTTCCCTTGATTCTACACCTCTTAGGTGTCAAGAGAAACTGATGTTCGTTATGACACCCTCTGGAAACTCCCACTGTTCCTGACATGCTTATTCCTGGGCTTCTTGTCCCATACTACCCTGGTAAATTATTACCCCTTCCAGTCTACACTAGATTCTGATTCATAGTAAAATATCAACAGTTGCCACAAATTATTCTAGTTACTGTCAGCAAAGGTTCCTTCTGAAAAAGAATTAACCTTCATCCAAATAATTCAAAAACTTGTATTACTTATTTTACCTTATTTTCCATGTCTACATATGCACACTCATATTTGCATGCATGTGACTGTATGTGTATATTTATATGAATTAAAGAAATCCAAAGTTAGTGTTTTGGTTTTTAGAGACTAGAACTAATGTTAGAATATTGGCAATTTTTCCAGTACACCTGTACAACCTGATACAAAGGATCACCTAAATGTTTTTGAATCATTCCTAGTTAGTTCAGCTTTCCTTTACAGAATAAGTTATTTCAAGCTTTGATTTAACACCCTCAATAAATGCTTCATTTAAAAATACACATACACACAGAAACCTTGGGAGTGAGTCAACAGCAAGGTCACTGTGATCTAAAGATGTAACATAGTATTAAGAGAAAAAACAAAAACTAATTCCAATCTTTGACTACATAAATGAATAACAAGAAGTAGGTAGTGGATACTGTGAACGAACCAAGTGGATGGCCTGACCATAGCTGGAGACGCCCACATGAACTGTTGTGTTTTACAAGCCACGTCTTAGAGCACCTTCACAATAGAAGATCAGAGTGATTATAGTTTTTAAACAATATCCTGTGAGAAATCACCTGTGACATTCCATTTTTCCATTCTTTTTATTCACATATTCAACAAATAAAGTTTGACTGAGAACTATGTCTATGATCCTTTCATTCTGATGAAAGAAAAATAAAATAGTGTGATATAACATAGCAAAAAGCAATATAACACAACAAATAGTATGTAATTTTTGTATGTGAAAGTCAGATTCTTTGCACATTGTAAAGCTAAATGCATTGAAGGAAAAGCAAGCAATGATGAGGAATATTATATGTTAGGAGAAAGGAGTGATAATGTAAAAGGTGGCCAGGGGATACCCTGCAAAAGTGGTGACATTTAAGTGAAAAACTGATGGCGATGATAGATCAGGGGGAAGTTATGTTTGGATATTTGAACTGCTTTCCAGACAGGGAGGAGCACCAACAATTAAAAATCTTATAAGGCTACAATCTGTTAGCAGCCACTAAGGAAACAGAACAAGGACAATGAGGAGGAAGTCACTGATGGAGAAAGTAGATGAGACCATTGAGAGAAGAGCCTATGAGAGTAGTTTGCGTACTCTTGGAGGCCATTTTCAAAACTTTGACTGTTATTGTGAGGTTGATTGGAGCATTAGGAGTTTTATAAATGGGAAGATAACATAGTCAGCTTTCAGTTTTAACAAAACCAATCTGCCTGCTCTGATGTAAACAATCTAATAGAAATATCAGTTATGTGTTTTATAATAAAAAATCAAGACATAATGATTAATTATCATCACTATTAATAAGAGAGAAGAATGATCCAAAGTGGTGAGATTCTGGATGTATCTGAAGATTGAGGCCACAGGATATGCTGATATTTGGGGCCACAAGGACAATATTCTAAGTGTGCATTATTGCGGCAAGCCCCTGACTTGCACTGTAGTGTGATGCTGGAAAAACTACCCTGCAACCTCAAACTGTACGAAGCAATCTTAATAAACATTAGGAAAACTTATGGTTGTCTCTCGAGTTTTAAAGTTGCTGGAGGAATCCAAGACAGTGCTGGAGTAGGTGGAAGTTACACTAGCCTCCTCTCAGGACCAAACTGGAATTACAACTAAAATGTAAAATAAACAACCTGCATAGCCAACTGAAGACTAGTGTGAAAGAAGTCTTATAACCAAGGATTTGCAGAAGAAGCCACATTGAGACAGACAGCAGGAAAGGCAAAACAGACAGGCCCCAACCCCACAGTGTGGTGATTAAAAATTTCAAAGGATACCTGAGCTGCAAAGTTTCACCCTGAAGAACTTGGGGTCTCAACCCCATACCAGGCTTCCCAGCACACAGTACCAGAGCCAGGATGAGGTGCCCACATAACATTTGGCTGTGAAAACCAGCAGAAATTTTGTCCAACTAGAAGAAATAGAACTCGGCTGGAGATACAGTGAGCCTTTTAAGAAGCCAGTGCACAAAATCTTGTTTGCAGCCACTCACCCTGAGCTATGGCAGAGGGAGGGTGGAGCAGACTAAAGTCATATGAGGAGGAAGTAGATTCTGCAGCTCCAAGGAGAGAGCTGAAGGGACATCGGCCAGGACCCTGGTGCTGAGTGACTCTCCCCCATGAAAGACATCGTCTTTCTTGGGTGAAGTATTCCCCTCCTTAGGATATCAGTCTAGGAAATTGCAATAGCCCCAACTTCTGCATTCACTGTCACGCCACCCTGCAGAGCTGGTGACCTGCTGAGGAGTCAGCTCCCTGCTCTGGGTGTAGAACTCCATTCAGACTAAAGGAATGTCAGTGACTGAGTTGTGTGGCTTTGGGGCAGGGACCATTCCCTCCAATTTGTGTGAACCCGACTAGCACCTCCCCATCATTATCCCCTTTGTCCTGGTCTCTGGTGGCCCCACCATCCCAAATCCTGGTGACCCCACTCTGCTGAGCACTGGCTTCCTAGGAGGTCTGGACAGAGTCTGGGACAGACTGAGTTGTGAGGCTCTGGGTAGAGGTAACTCTCCGCATTAACCTAAACCTGACTAGCACCTCCCTCTCATGGAAGATTTACTAGCCCCACCCTCTCAATTCGTGGTGACACCTCCTTGCTGAGCTCAGGCTCTTGGTAGAATCTGGGATGGACTGAGTTGTGTGTGCGCTGTAGCACTGCGGTCATTTTTGCCATGCATGCCTAGCCAGTGCAAAGCTTTCCCAGCAAAAGGCCTAATCATTGTCTGTTTGGGCCTGATACACTCTGAGGGCCTCATCTTGACTCTGTCCCACCTCAAAGGTCTGAGGACACCTAGCAAAGGATTGCTAGACTTGGTACACTCTGGGACATTTGCTGAGCATCCACAGACCCAGCAAGGGCATTGAGTTTGAACCTGTATCAATCCGGTAAACAACTTGCCCCTACCTAGTGACTCACTAAGAACCTACCCCATGCAACTTGAGAACCACCAGAGGTTCTTTTAGTGACTGAGACTAACAGGCAGGTGGATGCAGGTGGAGGCAGGTAGAGGCAAAGGCAGATCTTGTGATGCCTTGGGCTTTTTGCTGACCTCACCCCAGGCTCAGTGCTGGTGGTCTTGGTGCACAACTTGGTCCTTTCCACACATACCTAGGCCCAGCAGAGATAACCACAAAGTGTGGATCACTTTGTAGCTTTTAAAAGATATTGTACAACCCTAGAAAACATTGAGTCACGCAACATAGGAGCACCTAAATATGTAAAGCAAATCCTGATGGACATCAACGGGAGATCAACAGAAATACAGTCATCGTAGGGGACTGTAACACCATATTGGCTTCAATGGATAGATCTTCCAGACAAAAAAGTCAACAAAGAAACGGCAGCTTTGAATGACACATTAGACCAGATGGATTAAATTAAAATTTTCAGAGCATTTTACCCCAGAGAAGCAGAATATACATTCTTTTTAAGTGCACATGAACATTTTCTAGGCTAGAACACATGCTAGTACACAAAATAAGTCTCAATAAATTTAAGGAGATTGAAAGCATATCAAACATCTTCCTTTCTTTTATCAACCATCTTTTCTGAATATAATGGCATGAAACTAGAAAATGATCATAAGAAAACAACTGAAAAACGCATAAAGACATGAATGCTAGATAACATGTTACTAAACAATGAATTGGTTAACAATGAGATCAAGGGAGAAATCAAAAGATTCCTTAAAATAAAAGAAAAGGAGAACACAACAGTCCCAAATATAAGGGACACAGTGAGAGCAGTCCTAAGAGAGAAATACAAAGTATTACTGGTCTACCTCAAGAAACTAGAAAAATCTCCTATAAGCAATCTAAGTTTACTCTTAACCTCATATAAACAATGCTGTGATATATTTACACAATAGGATACTTGGCCATAAAAATGAAGGAATTATACCTTTTGTGACAGCATGAATGGACCTGGAGCGTATTATGCTAAGTGAAATAAGCCAGTCAGAGAAAGGCAAAAACCATACGATTACATGTGAAATTTAATGAACAAAATAAACCAACAAACAAAATAGAAACAGACTCCTATATACCTCTTGAACAGAGGACAGACTGACAGCTGCCGGAGGGAAGGGTGTAGTGAGGTTAGGTAAAAAGGATAAAGAGATTAAGCAAAAACAATAACAACTCAGAGACACAGACAACAGTGTAGTGGTTGCCAGAGGAAAAGTTTGGGGAGCGGCAGAGCTGGTAAGTGGCGACAACAGACCTGACTTTTGGTGGTGGACACACAGTACAATACACAGATGACGAGTTACAGAATTGTATAATTTTATGAACCATTGTCACCCCAACACGTTCAATAATAATAAAATAAAATTTGTCCAACATTAATCCTTATACTGTCAGTCCCTAGTTATTGAAAAATTAAAAAATCATGCACCCAAATGAGTATTTATTTGGTATACTAAATCATTACTGACACTGAAATTAAAGTGTCATATTTCTTTGTAAAAATAAAAACAGAGTAGCTCTGGCTAGTGTGGCTCCGTGGGTTGAGTGCAGGCCTGCAAACCACAGGGTCACTGGTTCAATTCCTAATCAATGCACATGCCTGGGTTTTGGGCCAGGTCCCCATGTGGGGGCATATGAGAGGCAACTACACACTGATAGTTGCCTCTTTTTCTCTCTTCCTTTCTCTAAAAATAAATAAATAAAATCTTCTTTAAAAAGATGAGTGGTGTATACAGTTTGAAAAATGTTTGCCTTCTCATCAAATATAATTTTGGTATATCTTTCAACATTTATCCTTTGCACTTTCAATGTTGTGAACTGTCTACAAGGCTTCCTTTAATGTGAAGTTTTTGCCTCTGGTGAATCTTCATCCTTTTTTCCATAACCACTTTTTTTCAGTTACATTGATAACTTCGCCCTCATTAAATTTCTCTGGCTACAAATTTAGAGTCTCCGAAACAGCAGCAGTGTCAACATTTGCATGGTCATTGATTTCTTCTACAACCCCATTTACATTTGATTCAAATTGTATATTCAGCATTCTGACATTTTGTTTCATTGCTGCACTTTCATCTTCATTGGCCAGTTCCCTCTATTGATTATTCATTTTTGTGAAATGCCACCTTGGCTTATCACTGGGACACAAGGAGGCAACAAAACTGCATGTGCTGCTGTCTGTGCAGGTACCAAAGAGCAGATGCACAGCAACCAATCACCAACAGCCTGAAATAAACAATGTGACTGGTAACAAATCATGGTGTGCATCTGTGGTTTACAAGATGATATGTAGACTGCAGAGCTACCAGCAAAGTTGGTGTTCTGTGCGATTTCTCATAGTTATTTCATCATTGTAACTGAAAGTTGAACCTTGCTGTTGGGGGCCAGTGCTATTTACCTAAACCTTGGTAACTGGAACTGATACATATCACAGATTGTATAAATTGTGAGTTTCCTGTTTTGGGGAAAAAGAAATTTTAGGAGGGTTTCAGTTGCTATTTTCAAATATATAAAGTGAAAAATACAGATACCCTGTGTGTTGTCAAGAAACATTGATGAAATTCTAGATGGGAATTTTTTTTTTAAAGAAATCCTTTTTTTCTTAAACATTTTATTTATTTATCTTTACAGGGAAAGGGAAGGAGAGAGAGAGAGGGAGAGAGGGAGAGAAACATCAATGTATTGTTGCTTCTACTGCATCCCTTGCCGGGAACTGGCCTGCAGCCCAGGCATGTGCCCTGACTGGGAACCGAACCGTGATCTTTTGGTTCACAGGCCCACACTCAATCCACTGAGCTACACCGGCCAGGGCTAGATGGGAATTTTTTATAGGTAGGTTGAATTAATTCAAAACACGATATGGCTTATAAAATTATAAGTGATTGCTAATGCAAATATAGCCTCTGAAATAAATGCAAACCTTATAAAACCTAAATTTTCTGACACTGAATAATCACCTTGTGTCCAGTAGTGTTATATCTGCAAATCTCAAATTAAGTAGACCTTTCAACCAACTAACCTTTGATGCCATCTCATGATGTAACTACATGATGCTGTCTCATTTCTGAGCGCATTGAGTGGGATCACATCACTCAAGAGCATCCTCTTTGCCTTCATTTCCTGTATGAAAATGAAATGAAACTCTTTTTTGAAAAGAATAGATCAGTCAAAAATATGATAAGAACTAACACATTTTGATTATGCATGACATCTTTAATCAGTTAATAGAAGTGTACAAAATTTAATCGACAAACCAACAGTGTGCCAAAAATAAATAAAATTGTAATTAATATAATCAAGAGTTGTTAATCATATTCTCAGGTTTGGAAAAAACTACAATAGCTGATTTGTGCATATATTAAGAAACATGTGTGGCACATACATGTGTGTTCTTATAAACGGAAATGTGAAATACACCTTAGTAAATGTGTATGGTAGTAACTTCATGACATCTGATACGTACTTGTTTGTTATGTAACATACTATGATGACATTCTGCTCTCCTCCATGTATATGACTGTCAGCACCATTATGGTTAGGAAAGTTCAGTAATAGTGGGAATTGCTATAATGCAAAAGATGCTATAGTAGCTTTTACCTTGTCTCCACATTAAAAGATAAAATTAATTTTATATTGGAAAATATCATTTTAAAGTTAATTCCAAAAGTCTATAGTATATTTTTTTACCAGTAAATTTAATTTGTTTTCTTTGAAAGTTATGTGAAATCTTTGCTGGCTTTATGAGTACGTGTGGCATAGTTTCTTAATAGATAATCAATTAGTGAGCAGAATATAAATACATAACATTTTATTGTATTTTCTAATTACAACTTTACTTTTCCTCATCTTTTATTGAGGTGATTCTTTACTTTTCCTCATTTTTATTGGGGTGATAAAATATATAGAATTTTTGTCCCAGTAAGTAAAAATTCACAGAAAGATGCTGTTTATAATTTGCATTTATAAGTTGTTCTATTTATTTTGTTATTTGCATACATATTTTCATGCTTCTGTGGGAAAATTTTAAATCATTGATCCATTTCCATAAGTTGAGGGAGTAAAGCAACACTATAGAAAACTAGAAAAAAAGAAACTTATCAAACATATTCAAAATGTGCAACTTTAATGCAGAAGTGGCTTAGCGGAAATGAACTGTGTCCTGTTAATATTAACATACACACTTTTATCAGCCTTTAAGAATATACCATCACTAACCTTGGAGGTGAAGGTAGGAGATAGGAGGCACTAGGGCCCTTGAAGCATCCTCTCTCCTCCCCAAGGCACCTGATCTGGCACCAACCCTGTCCCAGTCATGGCCTGGCCCACTCAAGGCGGCCTCTGGAGTAGCACAAATCCAGGAGGGCCACATGCCCAGCCACCAGCATTGATAAGATGGAGCTCCCTGCATGTCCATGCGAAGAGATGAAGAATACAAATTCAGTTCAAGAATCAATTCCAGTAGTTCACAAACCACGTGGCTCAGCCAAAGGCCACTACAAACTAACCTGTTATGAGCATGCCACATGTTGTATACATGCATTCCTCATTGTTTAGGCCGCGGTGGGCATAGCCCTCTCCATCACCCGATGGCTGCTAGGAGAAAGTAACAGCATGTCTTTATAGATTGTGTCTCTGTGCCCGTTGCATTGTTTCCACAGCATTTCACATTGTATCACGGAAAAAGAAGCACTTAAGGACAAAGGAGCATTGTTTTCACATGTGTGATAGAATGGCTGTCGGTTTCTTCATTATTGCATCATGCACCATGGGTAAAACTCTGTGAACTTGGACCCCTGGAGTCTCGTGTGTGTTGGTTTATCTGGCTCATACCAGCACGGAAACCATGTATGTATTTCTCTACCATGAAAAGTATAAGGTGGTTGAGCTCTTTTTCAATCTCACAATGGGTTTCTTTCCAGCCTTGATGGTGACACAATGAATACGCTAATGGACATCAGGAACTTGCTTGTAGGGGTTTAATTTATTGCCTATGAGTAGTGCTCTTCAAGAGCCTATGGCTTCATTCCATTTGCCCACACCATCTGGCACCTATCTGTGAGCACGGCAGCTGCAGTGCATTACCAAGCCATTTGGAAATATCTGTACTGAGTCCTGCAGACTTTATGCGACATTTACGACCAATCTGCACTAGGTCTCCAGACCAGTATTATTTCCATTATGGCACTTGGGAGTGGGGTAAGAGCTGAATACTGAACAGGAGGAAAAAGAGGAAGAAGAAGAAGACAACTACGCTGACTTTCTTCATATAGTTTAAATGTACTAAGTGTGAAAGTATAAACTCTGTGTTCTGGAATTTTCCAAAACAAATAAGTAAGTTAATGAACTAATTATTCATTCCATTCCACCATCATGCAGGACTGTGGAGAGACTTGGCCAACTGATATTTAGAAACCAGAATTTTATATTTTAATTTTACATATTTTACTACATGATTTTTCTAAATTACTAGGTCAGGTTGTCAATGTCACTACAATAGCAAAGCTTCCTTTTTTAAGAGAAAATTGTTTCTGTCACTTTCCCATCAGCTGTGTCAGGACTTACACCCTTTTACCATGATTCATCTTGGCATAACATGGTTAGTTTTTAAATAGTAACTTTAGCTTTTTGTAAATTTTAAAAAATGCTCCATTGATATTCCATGGTTACATTCCGTGGTTCCTCATCCATGTGAATTTTTGCAGCAAGCTGTCAACATTCTATAAACATTGTACCTCTTCTGATAGTTTTATTAGCCATGGGGAAATTGCTAATTTTTTTTTTTTTAACTGCAGCTTTCCAGACTTTTTTTCTGCCAACCTCTGACTCTGAATTCTGTGCTACTTTGGGCTCTATACTTGACTTTGTTTGATTTACTAATGATGAAAAAGTATGTTGATATCATCAATTTTTTTCAGAAAATTCAACTTTTTGTGTGTACTTTTTTTTAGGGTCTTTTTCAACAGTGGATGAGTGCTCAGTCTGTATTGTGGTATTGTTGGGTGGCCACCTGCTGCAAACTCCTGAAGAGCATTATTAATTTCAATGAATAGTGGTGTTGCCTCTTTGGTGCCCAAACGTTAAGTCGCTGTCACTTAGCTCTGTATTATCAGTTTGCTATTCACTTTTAAACAGGGAATTAGATGCATAAATTCACATATCTACCTTACTTCTGCATCTCCCAATATACTTTCTTTTAGATTAAAAAAAGTATACTTAAAGCATTTTTTGACAGATAGAAACTCATATGTCTGTTGTCTATGGGTTATACCTATCTCAGGAAAGTGGTATTTAATAAATTATTTTTGGTTTTCCCTCAGTGTCTTATATTAAGACTAACATATTAGTTGTTCTATTGATTAATCTCCTGGTGGTGTTCTAATGAGTGAGACAACCTTGCCTTTAGACCAGATGGAAATATTGACTGTTTTCTAACAATGTGTTTGATTGATGGAATTGTTGGTTTGATGATGCATTTAGGCTTACTCATTAAATTTTTGAATTGATACACCTTTTAAAAGGGAGGTTATTTGTGTGTGTGTGTATGTTTAGAATGCTCTGATTTTGCTGAATCATATGGGAATGAGGAACAGGTGATTTGATATTCACTCATGAATTTTTAAATGGATGAAATACTCTGTAACACCACTGAGCAGGCCACACCTACCTGCATGATTCTCAGCTTCCGGATTCCTGTTGCTTTATTGTGTATATTTATTTTTTTAAGATTTAATGTATTTATTTTTAGAGAGAGAGGAAGGGAGGGAGAGAGGGAAAGAAACATCAATGTGTGTTTGCCTCTCTTGGGCCTGCTACTGGAGACCTGGCCTGCAGCCCATGCATGTAACCTGACTAGGAATCATACCATCAACAGACACTTTGGTTCCCAAGCCAGAATTCAATACACCAGCTAGAGCTGTTTTCACTTTAATATACTAACTTTTGTGGATTTATCTAAAGTCTAATCTAAAGTATCACCGTCAAAGCCACTAAAGTGTATGTAAAATTTTGTGCCCTAGACTAGAGTAAAAGTGCTACCTGGAAAAAAGAAAATAACAATGATCTTTATTGCACATTTTTTTAAAATCTATTGTTAAAATTATTTAAATATTTTTTCTACTTTTTCTAAATCTGCCGGTTTGCTTGATCACCATTTGGTAGACCAATGACTAACCAATGATCCTTAGCCTACCCTGAGATGGGATGGAATTCAAGGTGGGTCAAGCCCTGAGTTGCTGAGATACCTGCAAGATGTCATAAGCATGCTGATATTTTCAAGCACATTATCAATGTTACATATAAGCCATTTTAAAAGGTACAAAATTATATTTCCTAATTGTAAATTGGAAACCTGATGCCCTATGTTTAAAGGGTATATAAATACTATAAATCATAATGCTGTTTTTTGTAAAAAGATCAGTTTTGGAAGGTATCAAAAAATTATTCAACTTTTATCATCAAAATTCCAGCTGTCAGGATAACCAAATACTACACTGATGTTAAATTTCTATAAGCATAAACTTGAAGAATGTTGTCAGTGTTTTGTATAGTATGTCACATGTATTTCCAAAATATTATAAAACTGGAATGATCTGTTAGTGTCAGCAAATATTTACTAAATACCTTCTATAGTGTACTTTCTAAAAAACAAATGCAAATATTTCCCTGACCATAAGGATAGAAAGTTAAAATAGTACTATTCATATGTAAAATATATATTGAGAACTTCAACTGTGTGATTTTAGACAACTTGATGGTGAAATGCTGCTCCTATGAATTAGGAAAACAGTGCAAATTGCCACGGTTAATCACTGCTTCTTATAGTGTGGATAGAGCAACTGCTAGTCTAATATTTTGGAAATGTTATACTTACAATTATTTCAAAATGTATTAATTTATATATGTGTCCTGAAAATAGTTTTCCAAGATACAAAAGAGAGTAATGACTAATTTTTGTTTTATTTTTGAGATGATTGAGACTCACGAAGATTAAGTGGCTCATTACAAAGCACAGTGACAAAGTGCAGACCAATGTCCCGATTTTCCATTATGATTCTATAACCAGCATGTCCAGGAAAGAATTGAAATCTTCACACAGGATTAAATAGTTTAGACAAAAAGGCATGTTCAATAGTGTAAGGCAATTTACATTTGGGAAAATGAAAAAGAATTATTTCTATAGCTCAAGCTCAACACAATCTTGTGTCTTATCACAAAGTGGATATAAGTTAAATGTCTTACACCTTGTGTTCAATTCATATTTAATATTTATATCTGGTGCTTAATAATACAGGCAACATGAACACAGATATTCCCTTTATGTGCTTATGACCAAATATATACATGAAAAACACTGAAGAGTAAAGGGTGTATCTATTCCTAAGAACTCTGAAATTTGAAATAAAGTTTGTAATATACAACATTTGAAAAATCTTGTAATAATATAAGTAGAACAACTTAAAAGAAATATTAACAAATCTGATAAAAATGCTGTTCAAGGACAACAAATACGTATGACATATGAACCTGAAAATGCGTTGAAATTCACATCATTAATACCAGAGTATTTAAAATACTAATTATTGTTGTTCAAACAATAATTTTGCTTCCATCCTGTTGTCAAAAGCCAATTAGTTGACTCCCTTAGCCTGCTGTTGTTTTGGAAACTGGCTCTGTCAAGTGCTGCTGATACCCAAGTGATGCTGCTATAGGCAGTAAAGCCAAAGATGTATAGTCGTATTGGGTGTGCCTGTTGAAATTTAAATGCATGTGCCTTTGATTCCAGACAGTATCCATCTACAGATCTATCCTGTAAACAAACCTGAATATGTGTTTAATGGTGTCAGTTGCAACACTGTTTGTAATACAAAAAAATAGAACAAAACATGTTATAATTATGATGTAGAATGCTATATACCATGGTTAAAATTAGTAAAATGTATACATACACACACATATATGAACATGAAAGACAATCATAAGAAATTTTGTTTAAAAAAATAGTTACCTAACACCATGAACAATTTTACTTATGTTTTTAAAACTTATGAACCAAAAATACACACAGAAACCTAAACATGTAGAAAATTATCCAGAAGGATATATATATATATATATATATATATATATATATATACATACACATATATATATAAAATTTAAATTCTTTATGGGGAAAGAAAGGGTTTGATTTTGTGAAAGTTGAGATAATTATTTCTTCCTATATGCCTATAGGTGTTCCAACACTTATCAGGAACTATTATGATTACAATTCTAAAATTATTTTTAAAGTGAAGTTAAAATATGTTGCATGAGATGACAGATTGTTAACTAACCCTTATTGCAGTAATTATTTCACAATATACGAGGCCTGTCCAGAATATATCTACCATGTAATATGAAAAATAGAGATATTTATTGAAGAACATACAAGAAACGTTGTACATAGGACAATGATACCTCAGGCCCCCTTCAAAGTAGGCACCTTGGGATCTCACACAGTTTTCCAATTGCCATTAGCTGCCCTGTCATATTTTACTGAATTTCATCAAAGATCTGAAATCCCTTCATTTTCAAAGATGATTATAGTTTTGGGAAAAGACAGAAGTCACAGGCTGCCAAATCTGGACTGCAGCGGGGCTGAGTCACCTGGGGGATTTGATGTTTTGCCAAAAAACTCTGCAGGGGACCAGGTGTGTGAGCAGGTACACTGCCATGAGAAAGCAGCCAATCACCAGTGGCCCATAGCTGTCACTTTCTGAATCATCTGAATAGTCTCTGCAGAGGAATGTTCAAACTTAACATAAGATTTGATGCAGATTCATTGCTCTTCTCAGTAATTTTGAATGTGATGGCCACACAGTACACATGCTTATTCAGTGGAATTTACCACCTCCACTGACTAGTACACTGAAGTAGCCATTGTTCAAGCATGTGCTTTCCAGTACACGCTCCTTTGCTGCCAGGTTACACCAATATTGAGCAAACCATCCTCATTATATTAACAATGGCTAGACTTTTCTGGACAGACCTCAATTTTATATATATATTTCAAATTGTCAGGTGTACACCTTCAACTTATGCAATGTTATATATCAATTATAATTCAATAAACTTGGGGAGAAAGTAAATTACTGTATTTTCATTTTATTAAGCTATTTTTGGCTTTTTTCTTTTTTTTTTGTGATCGTTGAATAGTGTATTTCTTCCTAAAGCCTAAATATTAACATTAGGTGTTTTAAGATATTTGTAATGATAACACATTAATTCAAGACATCTATGGGAATAGGGGAATTTCCTTAAAAAGATTTCAAAAATTGTGTGTTCTTCTGTAATGATGGATTTAGTTAATTTTATGTAAAATTTTAATTACCAATTGAACAGTTTTGTTTAATTAGACTCCTAACTACTCATTATTATACTTAACTATTTTCCAATATGTATTTTAAAATTAACCCTGAAACATCACTGATTCATGATATTAATTTTAGTATTTTAAAATGTTAATCAATGGCTTAAAGACATATATGCTTATTATATTGTTTTGATATCAATTAAATGTATTATGTTTGTTCCTAATTCTAAAATTTAAAATACAAAAAAAATATATGTTCAGGCTTTAGGGAGCAGATATATGAAGATGTATTTTGTCTGTATGTGTGCGTGAAAGAGAGAATGAATACTAAATATTTTCTAGTTTTAGCTATAATTTTTAGACAATCTAAATTATAATTTATATTTTATCAACTGACAATAAATCAGGCTTTTAAATTTTAATTTTGCTTCTACAAATAATTGAAATACACATAAAAATATTGAGAAAAATTCATCCAAATGAAATTTAAGCAATTTAATGACAAATACAATGTTTTATATATTTTTGTCTCAGAAAACCTAAGCAATGTATATGTTTTAAAATTCAAGAATCTGTATTAAGCTTATATTTATGCTATTGTGTGTGGGATATGAGATATAATTCTAGACAAACTAAATTGTAGGAACAAATTTAATTTATCTTAGGTGAAATTGAACATTGTAGTCAAAAGATATTTTTTCAAAATAGACTATATTTGATTTTCCCTATCTCAACACGCATTTTAACATTCTTTTACTCTCTGCTTACATGTCTGTGATGTCTTCTTTTTCTTTAACACACATTAAAGAAAAACACCTTCCTGGCTGGCTTCAGAATGGGAAATGTGAGTGCGGTGTCTCCTCCGGGGCTTTATTTGCAATGCCCTCATATCATCTCTGATGTGCTTACCGTATTAACAGCTCTCCATGAAACACGCCATAGCTCAAAGGCTTAAAATCCATTCCCTTGAAACTCACCTGCTGATGACTCACCCTCAAATAATGTAATTTTCAGGGTTATTTGATTTCCCATATTAAATATTTTATATTAGATCCATCTTTTAATCAAATATTATACCATGTCATTACTATAGATTATAACCAATAAGCATTTCTATATTGATTGTTCAGAGCTCAAAGCATATTTTTTCGTGAAACAGTAGTTTGGTTTCAGAATACTGGGCAAACAAAATCTTACAAAATGACAAAGAAGAATTTGTTCTGCTCTTAGATTGTGTCCTTTCACTGGTTAGCTGTTTCTGTTCAAGGAAATTACTAAAGTTTTCTGGTCTGAATTACAAAAATAAGTTCATGTATTGCATTGATTATTTCTGGGATTACTAATATATAAGACATGTTGATGTACTTCCCTAAAAGTTTTATAGCTGCACTTTCTGCTCTAAATCTTGTAGTGAATGCAAACTTTAATAAAAATCAACTTTGGAAATAGCATGCAAAAATTCCCTGACTTTGTGAATTTCATATTTTAGGAATATTCTTTACTTGGGAGTACAATGGAATATTTTCCAGAGATATAACATAGTAAAAAAAAAAGAAAGAACAAATTTTCATGTCTTCATAGAAGTTTATAATTCAGAGATAATCATCCTTGAATGGATTGTTATATATATATTTACTTACATATATATATGTCATTACCAAAAAGTGGGGTGTAATAAGGATGGTGCAGAAAAGGACTCTAAAATTTAGAATTTAAAATCAAATGCAGTTTGACCACCAAGCATTTTTAGAGCTAATATGAGATTTTTAGAGCTTTTTCTGAGCTAATTAATGTAAGCTAATATGAGTGTTCAGTGAAAGACTTGATTCAGTGTTTATCACTGAAACAAGTGTGTTTCTATTCCACTTTCTAATATGGTACTAATTTCAAAATCATCATCATCATCATCATCAATAAAGCTGAAATTTACTTGAAAATAATATTGTAGCATTGAAACAGAGAGCAAACATAGAGAAGAATACATTTAGTAAAAGCAAATAATAAATCTGGTATCAAGTGTGATGCTTGCTTATTTTGGTTAAAAATGCTTGGGGCAGTGGTTACATTGTGTTTGTTGCTTCAGCTTGATCAACTCATACAAAATAAGTTTTATTATTGATGCTTATTGTTACATTTTTCCCCACATTCACTTTATGCTCTGAGTAGGTACAAAGAGATTGATAGAATAAAATAGGTGTTAGTAAGAGTGATATTTGAAACTCGAAGGAGATCAAGCCTTTTAACAGGGTAAATGATCTGTGGCAGTGTCTATAGATCGTTGTTATTTCGACTAAAGCATGCTCAGGCACTTCAGAACGACATAAGGAGTACATCCCAAGGTTGCTATATCATATACAATGTTCCGTTAAAATCCATCGATTTGAAGCCGAAATAGTGTAAATTTATGATTCTTATTCTCATCCTGAGTTGAATACATTTCAAGTACTGTGTTTCCTCTAATTATCAGGGTGGTGTGTTTTTCAATTTAGTTGTTTTTTTTTCTTTTTATGCTTATTCTGGAAATTAGAGCTTGCCATGTTGTTTATTATGATAAATTATCATTAACAATAAAGTTTTTGGCAGCCTAATAGTCATTTTAAATTCCTCTTACAATCAATAAGATGAGAGGAGAAACTCTGTGTCACCAACAAACTTTTTTTACTTTACAACACTAAATATTCACAATGAATGAATAAACAGATTCAGGTTTGGGTAATTTTAAAAAAAGGAAACATTTCCTTGTTGTGTTTTCTAGGTCATTTTCCTTTTCAGATTCTTATTAGCATTACTTAAATCTTGAACATCCTAAATATTCAATAATTTCTTTTGATGAAGACAAGGGATATTAAAATGTCAAAAAGATGATAGCCCCAACTCTTTTCTAATTTAAAAAAGAAGAAAAAAAAAAAACTTGAAGCAGATATCTTTATGCTAAAATAAGAATCTCAAAAAAAATGATCCCTTAGATGTTACGGAAGAGGTTTCAATCTCAGGGTGTCATACTCTATCAATCTTTATACGTTATAGGTTTTAAGTTGAAATAATGCCATTATTTTTGTTAGAATGTATGTTTGTTCATGTTTTTTATGAAAATAAATTATTAAAATTTGGCTTGAGTTTGATAGAGGAATAGGAAAACTTTTTTGTAATGGGAAAAAAAAAAGAACATTTCGAATATAGTGACTGAGTTTGTTTGCATGGGGGACGGTGAAGCAGAATGACTAGACGTGGGTTTTCTGTGGGTTGGTTTGGGAGTAGATTTGACTTTCTCTAGAGGGTACTGAGTTGGAAGTAGGAAAAAACAGAAAAAATGGAACTCATTGATTGTTCTGGTCTGGGTGCTGCAGAAGCTGTGTGTGGTTAGAGCTCCATTGTCCATGTGTACATTTAGTCTCTCAGAGCACATGAATATGTGCAGAGTAAATTTTAGATCAGTTTGTCTCTGATCATCTTGGTCCATGTGATTGTCAGTGAACTGGTGTTTAAAAAATAAGTATAGATATTTTCTGAAGAACATTATGTTTTTGGCTGGATTGGTTAATTACTTGGGGAGTCATGGTATATTGTACAAGTTGCAGTTTATTTTTCAATTCTCAGTTCTCTCCTGACAGTTTTCCAGCCAGCAGGTCAAGTTTTCACGTACCACAAACTACAAATAAGATATAGCCATCTGGATATTTCAAAAGCATCTCAAAATAAAGAGCTGAATTCTTTCCATCTATACTAGAAAAAAAGTTTTTACTTATGTTTCATTGCTAAGTTCTGACTGCTCCCATTTCTTGATTTTTCTTTGTACTGAGTCTAGGTTTAACTATCTGTTGCATGGATGATTTTAATAAACCCCCAACTAGTGTATCTGATTCTGAAACGAGAAAAGTCAGTGTTGGTGCAGCCTGTCACTACCAGAACCTGTAAGTAGAGACAAGGATTGAATCTTTATGGACACTTTATTCAGATTCTGGAGATCTTAACATCTCATCTTAACCTTTTTATAGGGAGAAGGAAAGGGCAGGCAAGATATTTGGGAAAAGGTTAATCGGATAAGAGTTGTGGTCTGGTAATTTTCCTAGTATTTCTTTATTTGCTGGTCATTAATTCTTTATCTGAGTCACTGATGTTCCCTTCCTGGGACACAGTGGATCAGATACTATCTCAATCCCTTGCAGACTCTCTGCTGAACAAAAATTGAATTACTTATCATCTTCCTGGAGTCAAATAGGTCATGCATTCCAGTTCCTGGAATAACAGCTTTCCATCTGCATTAATCTCTTAAACTTATCAACTATAACTGAAGCTAAACCCTTTAACTCTTGAGTTTCCATATCAATTACAATCTTTCCTCACTCCAACCCATCAACCTCCAAGCTATTAAACTTCTATTTCTAAAGCATAGAATTTGCTTTAAAATACATAGTGAATTCTGTACTCAATACACAATAAATCCCAAAGATAGAATAACAAACTCTTTATATCCTGGTTCAGCCCACTTTTCCACAGCTTCCACCATTCCATAGCTGTAAGGACCTGAAAATTTTGAGTCTGATGAATGCTTTCACAAAATTGTTTGTTTCTTTGTCTTGCTTTTCAGGCCTGAAAATTTTGTTTCTTTCTAAACCTTTGTCTTACATCATTTTAAGGCCACGCAGGTTCACTTGGGGTTGGGGCAGGGGGAAGAAAATTCACAGAACTGAGGGATGCCTGACCTGCCTTTATTCAAAGGTGGGGTGATTCAGGTATGCTTGCAAGCTGCCTGTCACACCTCAAGAAGTCCCAACTCCCTTATATGCTAAATGCACACAAAGCTGGCAGAGTGCCAACATATAATATAACAAAGCATGATTCTGTGCACATGGGCCCATTCTCAAGGCTACGGGAACACTGTTTATGTTAGTTCTCCAGACACCTGGGTGAAACAGCCCAACTAACTCTATTTCCCCTACACCTTCAAGGTACAGACTAAATCAATGTCTTCAGTAAGCCTTCTCAGGCCAAATCAGTTGCTTCTTCCTGTGTCCCCATGGCACTTGATCTTAGTGTTCCTGAAGTATACTTATCACATGGTAATAACTGGGGCCGTACTCTATCAGGCGCCCCATTTTTCTATTATCCCCATTGTACGGATGAGGAGTTTTAGTCTTAGCAAGATAGTAACTTGCGAACCACCTTGAACATTTAAGTTTCCAGACATAAGTGTGCTCTTGACTACCTTCAGAACCTGTCATGCTTACTGTCATGTGCCCCTTGACCTCCCTGTGACATAATTACAGGCTTCAGC
>PVKU01010016.1:23662-56250 GCA_004027475.1 Anoura caudifer | reverse complement strand
GAAAATAGACTTTAGAAAGTCCAGGAAGTTCAGAGAGTCTCAAAGAAGTTGGATCCAAGAAAGCACACACCAAGACTCATCATAATTACATTACCCAAGATTATAGATAAGGAGAGAATCTTAAAAGCAGCAAGAGAAAAGGAGACAGTTACCTACAAAGGAGTTCCCATAAGGCTATCAGCTGATTTTTCAAAAGAAACCTCACAGGCAAGGAGGGGCTGGAAAGAAGTGTTTGAAGTCATGAAAGGCGAGGACCTACATCCAAGATTACTCTATCCAGCAGGCTATCATTTAGAAAGGAACGGCAGATAAAATGCTTCCCAGAAAATGTCAAGTTAAAGGAGTTCATCATCACCAAGCCCTGATTATATGAAATGTTAAAGGGACTTATTTCAGAAAAAGAAGATCAAAACTATGAACAGTAAAATGACAACAGACTCACAACTATCAACAACTGAACCTAAAGAAACAAAAACAAAAACAAAAGCAAATTAAGCCAATAAGTAGAGCAGGAAGAGAATCACAGAAATGGAGATCACTGATGGAGGATTATCAGTGGGAATGGGGAGGAGTGAGAATGGGGGAAAAGGTACATGGAATAAGAAGCATAAATGGAACAGAAAATAGACAGCAGAAGGTTAAGAATAGTATGGGAAATCTCCACTATACATATATGCCAAAGAACTTATATGTATAAGCCATGGACATGAACTTATGTGAGGGGATACTGGTGGGAGGGAAGTACAGGGTGAAGGGGAATAAGGGTGAGAAAAAAGTGGGACAACTGTAATAGCATAATCAATAAAATATACTTAAAAATAAATATTACTCCAATGGTATACCAAAAAAATAGGTTCTACATGTATAAAGCAAGGACTCACTTTATACAAATTTTAATCCTTCATTAATTCCTTTGCTTTAGAAAATATGTTTATCTTTTCAAGTTTTTGCTTATCAAGTTTCAGGGAATGTTTACTCATATACAGTGATTGAAATGTTACAGTTTGAAATGTACTATTAGTCTCCTTTATCTCTTCTTTAATTCACAATTATTATCAAAATGGATGAAAAGCCTACCAAAAAAAATAAGGAGTGCCTAAACAAATTAAAGGGATTGTATATTGTGAAACACCACCAGTTTAACATAAATTGATTGAATTGTTAGCTAACAAATCACATTACAAATATCAACTGAGGGCCTACTATGTGCAATCCATTCTGTTAAATAGTAAAGTGCTAAGAGAAAATAGAACACTTTTGCTATCCTCATAGACTTTTGATGTAGTTAGAGGAACAAGATACTAATTTATGAAAAGTAATTTGACAGTATGTAGTAAAAAAATACAAGAAATGTTATAAGATTTTATACAAGACTTATGGGACCCACACCAGGAACTCTTAATGCTGTGAGTTAAGACTCAAGTTCTTCATAGGATGTAATTAACATTCAATAGTGCTGTTTTCTTAATGAGATATAAGATTAAAATACAGTGTTACAAAACTTGGATAAATAAAGTAAATTGCCAAATGTATGACAAAAAAAAAAGAGGTATGTGGAGTGAGGCTTACCATAAGAAGTCTTCTTTTTTTTTTTAAGTTTTAAAAAATTTATTTTAATTGTTGTTCTTGTACAGTTTTCCATCTTTTACTCTCATCCCAGCCCACTACCCCAGCCCTCCTCACCTACCTCCCATTTCCACCCCCCCTAGTTTTTGTCCATGTATCTTTTATACTTGCTGCTCTAAACCCTTCTCCTTTTCCCCTGAAATTCCCTCCCTTCTCCCCTCTGGTGACTGCCAACCTGTTCTCAGTTTCAGTGTCTTTGGTTATATTTTGCTTGTTTGTTTGTTTTGTTGATTAGGTTCCTGTTAAAAGTGAGATCATATGGTATTTGTCTTTCACTGCCTGGCTTATTTCACTTAGCATAACGCTCTCCAGTTCCATCCATGCTGTCACAAAGGGTAGGAGCTCCTTCTTTCTTTCTGCTGCATAGAATTCCATTGTGTAAATGTACCATAGTTTCTTGATCCATTTATTTACTGATGGGCATCTGGGTTGCTTCCAACACTTGGCTATTGTAAATTGTGCTGCTACGAATATTGGGGTGCATAGGTTCTTCTGGACTGGTGTTTCAGGGTTCTTAGGATATAATCCTAGCAGTGGAATTGCTGGCTCAAAAGGTAGATCCATTTTTAGTTTTCTTAGAAAATTCCATACTGCTTTCTATAGTGGTTGTACCAGTCTGCAATCCCACCAACAGTGCACTAGGGTCCCCTTTTCTCCACAACCTCTCCAACACTTGTTGGTTGTTGCTTTGTTTATGATGGCCATTTTGACTGCTGTGAAGTGGTATCTCATTGTGGTTTTAATTTGCATCTCTCTGATAGCTAGTGATGCTGAGCATCTTTTCATGTGTCTCTGGATCCTCTGTATGTCCTCCTTGGAGAAGTGTCTGTTCAAGTCCTTTGCCCATTTTTTAATTGGGTTGCTTGTCTTAGAGTGGAGTTGTATAAGTTCTTTGTATATTTTAGAGATTAAGCCCTTGTCTGAGGTATCATTGGCAAATATGTTTTCCCATACACTCAGTTCTCTTTTTATTTTAATACTGTTTTCTTTAGCCCCGCAGGATGTTTTTATTTTGATGAGATCCCATTTGTTTGTTGTTTCCTTTATGTCCCTTGCTTTAGGGGACATATCAGTAAAAATGTTGCTGGGTGAAATATCTGAGATTTTCCTGCCCATGTTCTCCTCTAGAACTTTAATGGTGTTGTGGCTTATATTTAAGTCTTTTATCCACCTTGAATTTATTTTTGTGTATGGTGTAAGTTGGCACTCGAGTTTCATTTTTTTTTGCATGTAGCTGTCCAGTTCTCCCAACACCACTTGTTGAAGAGGCTATTTTTACTCCATTTTATGTTGCTGCCCCCTTTGTCAAATATTAATTGACCATAGAGAATTGGGTTTATTTCTGGGCTCTCTGTTCTGTTCCACTGGTCCATGTGCCTGTTTTTCTGCTAGTACCAGGCTGTTTTGACTACCATGGCCTTGTAATACAGTTTGGTATCAGGTATTGTGATCCCTCCTACTTTGCTCTTCTTTCTCAAAATTGCTGTAGCTATTCGGGGTCATTTATGGTTCCATATAAATTTTTGAAGTGTTTGTTCTATGTCTGTGAAATATACCATTGGTACTTTAATAGGTATTGCATTGAATCTGTAAATTGCTTTGGGTAGTATGGGCATTTTGATGATGTTAATTCTTCCAATCCATGAACGTAGTATATGTTTCCATTTGTTTGTGTCTTCCTTGATTTCTTTCTTCAGTGTTGTGTAGTTTTCTGCATACAGGTCTTTTATCTCCATGATTAGGTTTCTTCCTAGGTATTTTATTTTTCTTTTTGCTATATCAAATGGGATTTTTTTTCTTGATTTCTGCTTCTGCTGTTTCATTGTTGGTATACCTAAATGCCTTTGATTTCTGGATATTGACTTTGTATCTGGCTGTTTGGCAAAATTTATTTGGTCAAGCAGTTTTTTAGCTGAGTCTATAGGGTTTTCTATGTACATTATCATGTCATCTGCAAACAGTGACAGTTTTGTTCCCTCCTTTCCGATTTGGATGCCTTTTATTTCCTTTTCTTGTCTGATTGCTGTGGCTAAAATTTCTGATACTATATTGAATAAAAGTGGTGAAAATGGACATACTTGTCTTGTTCCTGATCTTAGTGGAAAATATTTTAGTTTTTGCCTGTTGAGTATGATGTTGGCTGTAGGTCTCTCATATATGGCCTTTATTATGTTGAGAAATGCTCCCTCTATTCCCACTTTGCTGAGTGTTTTCATCATAAATAGGTGCTGTACCTTATCAAATGCTTTTTCTGCATCTATTAATATGATCATGTGATTTTCATCTTTGCTTTGTTTATGTGATGTATTACATTTACTGATTTGCGAATATGGAACCATCCTTACATCCCCAGGATGAATCCCACTTGGTAATGGTGTATGATCTTTTTAATGTATTGTTGGATGCGGTGTGCCAATATTTTGTTGAGGATTTTAGCATCTATGTTCATCAGCGATATGGGTCTGAAGTTTTCTTTCTTTCTTGTGTCTTTATCTGGTTTTGGGATTAGGATTATGCTGGCTTCATAAAAAGAGTTTGAGAGTCTTCCATCATATTGGATGTTTTGGAATATTCTGTGAAGGATAAGGGTTAGCTCTTCCTTAAATGCTTTATAGAATTCTCCCATGAAACCCTCTGGTCCTGGGCTTTTGTGTGTTGGGAGTTTTCTGATTACTGCTTCAATTTCATCTGCTGTTATTGGTCTGTTTAGGCTTTCTCCTTCTTCATTGAATTTTGGAAGGTTATATTTTTGTAGAAACTTGTCCATTTCACCTAGGTTTTCAAATTTCTTGGCATACAGTTCTTCATAGTAATTTCTTACAATCCTTTGCATTTCTGTGGTATCAGTTGTAATCTCTCCTCTTTCATTTCTGATGGTGTTTATTTGGGTCCTCTCTCTCTTTTTTTCTTGAGCCTGCTTAAAGGCTTATCAATTTTGTTTATCTTTTCATAGAACCAGCTCCTGGATACATTGATCCTTAGAATTGTGCTTTTAGTCTCTATGTCATTTAATTCTGCTGTGATCTTGGTTATTTCCTTCCTTCTACTTGCTTTGGGCTGTCTTTGTTGTTGTTCCTTGAGTTCTTGTAGGCATAGGGTTAAGTTGTTTGTTTGAGATGTTTCTATCTTTTTTAGGTAGGCCTGTATCACTATGAACTTTCATCTGAGGACTGCCTTTGCTGTGTCCCATAAGTTTTGGGTTGTTGTGAGTTCATTTTCATTTGTTTCCAGAAACTTTTCAATTTCCTCCCTAATTTCATTCTTGACCCATTCATTGATTAATAGCATGCTATTCAATCTCCATGATTTTGAAGGTTTTGAGTTTTTCCCCTTGGGGTTGGTTTCTAGTTTCAGTCCCTTGTGGTCAGAGAAAATGCTTGGTATGATTTCAATTTTCTTGAATTTGTGAGTGCTAGTTTTGTGTCCTATCATGTGGTCTATCTTTGAAACTGTTCCATGTACATTTGAAAAGAATGTGTATTTAGTTTCTTTGGGATGAAGGGCTCTATACATATCAGTTAAGTCCATTTTGTCTAGGGTGTTATTCAGTGCCACAATATGTTTGCTGATATTTTGTTTGGAAGATCTGTCCATTGTTGTCAGTGGGGAGTTAAAATCCCCTACTATAATTGTATTGCTGTCAATATCTTTCTTGAAGTCCTCTAAGATTTTCTTTATGTATTTAGGTGCTCCTATGTTGGGTACATATATATTTACAATGTTTATGTCTTCTTGGTGGATTCTTTCCTTGAGTATTATGAAGTGACCTTCTGGGTTTCTCTTTATGGCTCTTCTTTTGAAGTCTATTTTGTCTGTTATGGGTATTGCTACCCCAGCTTTTTTTTTCCTGTCCATTTGCTTGGAAAATTTGTTCCAACCCTTCACTTTGAGTCTGTGTAGGTCTTTTGTCCTGAGGTGGGTCTCTTGTAGGCAGCATATGTGTGGGTCATGCTTTCTTATCTATTCAGCTTATCTATGCCTTTTGATTGGAGCATTTACTCCACTTATGCTGAAGATTATTATTGGTAAGTACCTATTCATTGCCATTTTTGTACCTGTTTTGCGCCCTCTCTTTCTCTCTCTTTTCCTTCCTTTCTTTAAAGCAGTCCCTTTGGTATCTCTTGCAGAACTGGTTTGGTTGAGGTGTATTCTTTTAAACTTCTTTTGACTGGGAAGCTCCTTGTTTGACCTATCTCTTGATTGAGAGCCTTGCTGTGCAAAGTAGCCTTGGTTGCAGGCCTTTGGTTCTCATTACTTGGAATATTTCTTGCCATTGTCTTCTGGCTTGGAGTGTTTCCATTGAGAAGTCAGCTGCTAACCTTATCGGGGCTCCCTTGTATGTTACTTCCTTTTTCTCCCTTGCTGCCTTTATGATTCTCTCTTTGTCTTGGAATTTTGCCATTTTAATTATGATGTATCTTGAAGTGGGCCTTTTTAGGTTTCTCTTGATTGGGACTCTCTGTGTTTCCTGGATTTGTGTGACTTTTTCTCTCATCAAATTAGGGAAGTTTTCCATCATTACTTTTTCAAATAGGTTTTCTATCCCTTGCTCTTCTTCTTTTCCTTCTCATATCCCTATTGTATGGATATTATTATGTTTCATATTGTTTTGCATTTATCTTAACTGCTCTTCATTCTTTCTGAGCCTCTTTTCCTTTTCTTGCTCTTTCTGGGTGTTTTTTTCTACTTTTCCTCCGACTCACTGATCGGATCTACTGCTTCAATGATTCTGCTTTTCCTTCCTTCTACTGTGTTCTTCAGTTCAGAAATTGTATTCTTCATTTCCTCTTGACCCTTGTTGATAATTTCTATTTCCTTTTTCATGCTGGTATAGTTTGCAGTAAATTCATTCTAGCTCCCCTGTAGTTTCTGGTAGTACATTGAGAGCTCATGGAGTTTCCTGACAACCATTGCTTTGAACTCAATATCTGATAGTTGAGTTGCTTCTTTTTAACTTAGCATTCTTTCTGGGGCTCTCTCCTTTCCTTTCATTTGGGAATTGTTTCCTTTGTCTTCTCATTGTTTGTGAGACTCTTCTAGTCAGGCTCAGCTTCTTAAATAGATCTGTTCTGGCTCCCTGGGTTTATGTTGTGGACTTCTGTGGTAGAATACCTGTGAGATTCAGTGGTGCAGTCTCCTTGGGTTATCCTGCTGTTCAAAGCTTCCACTGTCTCAGCTGTTGGGATGACCCCTCTTTGGGACCAACTCTGGTTTTTTCACAGTTCTAGGTTTTTTTTTTTTTTTTTTTTTTTTGTTTCACTCATGTGTATTTAAAAAGAGAAAAGAGAAAAAAATGAAAAAAAAAAGAAAAAAGGAAGGGAGAAGAGATAAATTTGGAAAGAAAGGAAGGAGGAATAAAACAAGTAAGAAGTAAAGAGAAGCAAAAGGAATTGAGGGGTAAAACAGATAAAAATAATAAAAAATAATAAATTAATAATTAAAAAAGAAAGAAACAAACAAAGAAATACCCCCAAAACAACAACAACAACAACAACAAAATCCTCTTGCTGTTTTCAAAGTTGCCCAGCCGGTTTTTCTGGTCTTGCTGGCTGCAATGGCTGAGGGTTGACACTGTTGCTTTTCTCCCTGTTCAGCTCTCAATCATCTTTGGGCTACTCTCTCCAGGGCTAGCCATGCACTCTCCCCAGAGCTAGCCCAGCACCTCTCTGCCCATGACCTTGGGCATGTGTTCTGAGCCTTTGGGGAATGCACACTTTCCCTAGTTAATGGGTGAGAACTCGGGTGTCCTACGAGGTGTGCACCAACCTGAGTTTATGTGTGTGGGTTCCAGATTTACTGCTTTGCGTGCACTCACCCTAATTTCATGGGAGTGATCTCCAGGTTTCCCATGGATCATGCGCACTCCCTGGGTTCACATGCTTGGGCTCTGGTTTTCCAATGGATTGCTCACATTCCCCTGTTTCCAGCGAGGGCTACGGGTCTCCAGTGGTGCACAGGTGCCTCTAGTTGCTCGAGCTCTGGTGTGCTCTCATCCCAGGGCTATCCATCGATGTTCACATCCCCAGCATGTTTGCCACCCAGATCTTAATTCCTCTCTGTGGGACTTCAAGCAACCAGGTCTCTCCAGGTGGTGCTCAAACCTTGTTTTGCTTGGGAGGGAGCGGTTGACCTGGCTCCCTCCCTAGAGTCCTGAGGCAGACCTGGCAAGCGCCCAGCCCTGGGCCTCAGCTGCCCTGGTCTCCGCGCTGATCCCTGGGCTCTTATTGTCCTGAAGTACTCTCCTTACCCTCTGGGTTTTCAATGTCTGCTACAATTTTCAATCTCCTATTTTCAAATATGCTGTGTTACTGTTGGTTGTTTGCTCTGTTCCTCCATAGATCAGCCAGATTTTTCTCCCGTGTGTAGGGGGAAGCTCTGCTCCCTCCTTCCCTGCTGCCATCTTCCTTCCCATAAGAGGTCTTCTTGAAGAGGCAAAATTCTAATTGTCTTGAAGTGTAGGTGTGTTCCAGGTAATTGAGAGGAGACAGATTCTTAGATTTGACTGGTGTTTTTTCAGTAGATTAGGATATGCTTGTGTTACCAGCATAAATATATCCTAATCCTTTTATTTACATTTTATCACCAAATTTTGGCATTATTTTCTTAGAGAATTGTAATTTTTCTTAAGATTTAAAAATATTTGTTCAATGCTTTAGAGCATATCTTTATCTGATTATAAAAGTGATTTGTGCTCATTAGGGATAAACTGTAAAATGTTGATAATCATGAAGAAAATATAATGACAACTTAACCTCTACCATTTAACACTTTAGCATATTTTATTCTGATAATTTTTCTTTTAAAATGTTTGGGTTTTTTGAAAACTAATAATGTGTAGTTATTATAGAAATTAATTACATAAATAAAATACACAGAAAGTGAAAGTTTTCTATGGTTCCCTGTGATAACCACAACAATACTCCTAGACTGGTACTAACAAGTTTAGAAGAAATTTTTCACAGCTTGCAAACCCAGTGCAACAGATTTACAACAATAGTGAGTGGTGAGGACTGAAACATGATTGTGACTGCATAGCCTACCTAAGATATTTGAATTCAACCATGCTGAACATTGACCTAATCAAATACACAACAGGGCTATACATGGTCCTTCAGTATCCTGTTTTCAGTGCCACCATAGATAGGGTGATGTAAACATAACCTTTTTTTATTTACCTTCATATAAGAGTATCTCATGTTACTCTGATTTTTTTGTAAATTTTTTTTTCTGGCCCCATAATATTCTATGAAGTTATTATTATTTTCTTAAGTATCCCATTGCTTAAGTATCCCATTACTACTATTATTAAGCAGTTCTATTTTTTCAAATTTTGTTGTATACATAAAACTTTGCACATCTGGATATATATAACAGAAATCTTAACAGCTCCAACCTGAAATTATTGCCATTTCTGCCTAAATCATTCCTTTGTCAGTGTTTCCTGTCTTAGTGCATTGCAATATAATGGAATATGTCTAAATGCCCATATGAGTTCCTATGCAGAGTTCAGACTCTCTCTAAGATTTATTTTTGAAGGGTTGCTGGGTGAAGATGGTGCCTATATTTCTCCTGAATCAATTTAATTGTGTTGTTAGTTTCCAATCCTTTTTCTCATCTTCTATGCTGCTTTCCACATCCCTTACTTAATTCACTTCCTTCTCTCTCCTTCTACACAACACTACTCTACAAGATCATTATTATGTATAGTAGATTTTACAGCACATTAAACATATAAAATTAAATATTGCCTACCATAGGGAATTTCCCACTGATAAACTTTCTTTTTAAGCCCCCATTCCTACCTCTGTTATTGTCACTGTTCCCAGACCCTGAAACATTGCCCAACAAGGTATCCAAGAAAACTCTAAGTTCTTGCTTTCTCATACAATAGAATTTAACATTTCTTTGTCTTATTTGTACTCATTCATAGGTACTATGCTAAGCTTGAGGAGCAAATTATGAAAAAGACGCACAGCCTTCACCATGTGATGCCTGCATCAACTCCCTCACTATTTCTTGGTTTTAGCCTTATTACTGTTAGTCTTGTCTCAGTCATCATTCTCTGTTGGAAGTCTATGGTAAGAAGCCTTCTAGGTGGACCCATGCTTCTACTCTTGCTCTCCTTCACATCTTTCCCCTTATTTTCCCCTCTTTCCCTTGCCTTCACTGCTGTACAGACCATTTTTTTTTTGCTAATAATTAAACATTTTTTCTTCAAATACAGCTTACATCCAGTATTATTTTGTATTAGTTTCAGATGTATAGCATAGTGTTTAGACAATCATATACTTTACAAAGTGTTCCCCTGAATGTTACCAGTAGCCTCTGGCACTATACATAGTTGTTACAATATTATTGACTATATTCCCTATGCTGTACTTACATCCCCATGTACCAATCTGTACTTCTCAATCCCTTCACCTTTTTCACCCAGTTCCTCAACCTTCCGTGTCTTCTGGCAACCATCAGTCCTTTCTCTGTATCTATGAGTCTGTTTCTGTTTTGCTTGTTCATCGATCTTATTCTTTAGATTTTACATATAAGTGAAGTCATATAGTATTTGTCCTTCTCTGACTGAATTATTTCACTTAGCATAATACCCTCTACATTGCAAGGACAAACTTTTAAAAATACAAACCTACCTTGAATCTCTTTGGTGGGGGTTTCTACTTCACTTAGATCAATAAGAAAAATTGTTTAAATGATTCTTAAGGTGCTGTAGGATCTGCCCTTAACTACTTTGCTAGGCTCAAAGATTTTTTCATGCTTGTCTTACTGTAAATAAACTGGGTATTTTTCAATGCCATAAACCTTGAATCTGCCATACCGTCTTCCAACTCTGGACTGTCTACATGTGGTCCTGTTGATTTGAACTTTCTTCCACTGCATTTTACCTGGCTGACTCAAGTCTCAGCATAAACTTGACTTCCTCAGGGAAGTTTTCCATTCAGGGCTACATCTCTTTCCTAAGTGCTTTAAATGTTTATGCTTTTCATTTTATACAATTATATTCTTTTTTTTTGTATTTTTCATCAACTTTATTGGATTTTAATGTACATTCAGTAAAATATGCTCAATTTAAGGTTCCACAAAATTTGATTAATGCATACACATGCGAAACCACCATTTTAGTCAGTACATAGAGTATTTCAATCATCATGCACAGTACCCTTGTGTCATTTTGCAGAGCTCTACCAGCTCTGTACTGAGGCAAACACTTCCTTGCTTTCTGTTACCATAGATATTTGTCTTTCTTAGAATTTTACATAAATGGGATTATCTATAATGCACAATTTATTTCTAGCTTTCTTGATGCAGTATAATCTTCTTGAGATTCATTTGTTGTTTCAAGTTTTAGGGGTATATTTCTTTCTGTTGTTGGATAGTGTTCCATTTGTACGAATATATGACCATTTGTCTATCCATACACTTGTTCATGGACATTTCAGTTGTTTCTGGTTTGGGGCTACTATGAATAAAACTTCTGTGAACATCCTAAAATCTATTTATAAAACCTATATCTAGGACTATATATTAATCCCTATTAAATATCTCTTATTTAGTTTATTTCCATCATGTCAGCTCATCTCAACCTTTTAAAAGCCCTATTCTATCTCATGCTTTGTAATTCTTCTCATTGTGTGCCAACAAAGTATTTGATGAATATGCTTTTATATCTTTATTGTAAAATTTGCATTGGTGGAAAAATTGTTGGAGCAGAGTCAGGAAACTATATGCTGCCCTGTGACTTTGAGTGAGTCTCTCTCTGTGTCCCTCTGTCTCTCTCTTTTTCTCTTTCTTCTTTGGAAGTTATTGTACCAGTCAATCCTCTTTACTGAAGTCTACTCCAAGACACAATTAATCCATTGAACTCATGAATCATATATATTATTCAACAACACTATAATAAATGTTCTATCTTTGGGTTCTTGCCTAATTATTTCCTTAGAAATCTCCTTCTATTTATTTTCTTAAGATAAACATACATATTAATTTTTATATATAATGACAATTTTTGTACCTCTTAACTTGTATATTGAATACATTTTATATCACATCTTTCTACAACATTGAATAATATTTTCTTGGACTATGTGATCTATGATGAATACAATCAGATCTTATATATAAAGTTTCTTTTAAAATAATTTTTTAAATTTTTCAATTACATTTGACATACTATATTATATAGTTTTAGGTGTTCAACATAGTGATTATACATGCATTAACTATGAAGTAATTTCCCTGATAAATCTAGTGCCCATAAGACATCATACATAGCCATTACAATGCTATTGACTATACTCCCTATGCTGCACCTTACACTCCCATGACTATTGTCTAACTACTCATTTGTACTTCAAAATCCTTTCACCTTTTTCACTCCCTCCCATATGCAGCCATCAGAATGTTTTCTGTATCTATTCATCTGTTTCTGTTCTGCTTGCTTGTTTATTTTGTTTTTTGGATTCTGTATGTAAGTGAAATCATATGGTATTGGTATTTATCTGTGTAACATTTTACTTAGCATAATTCCCTCCTGGTCCATCAGTGTTATTGCCAAAGGTAAAATTTCATTCTTTTTATGACTGAGTACTTCTTCTTTATCCATTTGTATATTGATGGTCACTTAGTTTTCTTTCACATCTTGACTATTGTAAATAATGCTGCAATGAACATATGATACATATATCTTTCAAAATAGTGTTTTGGGTTTTTTTGGTTAAATACCCAGAAGTGGAATTTCAGGCTCCTTCTTTGCCTCCTATTATACCTTTTGTTTTAAAGTCTGTTTTGTTTGATGTAAGTGTAATATAAGTATAGCTACCCCAACTTTTTTAAAATTTCCATTTGCATTAAGTCTCTTTTTCCATCCCTTTACTTTCAGTCTGTCTGTAGGTTTGTGTCTTTCAATTTGAAGTAGGTTTCTTGTAAGCGGTATATGCATGGGTCTGATGTTCTTATCTATTCAGCAACCCTATATCTTTTGATTAGAACATTCCATCCGTTTACATATAATCATCCATAGGTGTGCAGTTATTGCCATTTCATTATTCATATTTTTAATTTTTTTCCTTTTCTTAAAGAAGTCCTTTAACATTTCACATAATACTTGTTTGGTGGTGATGAACCTTGTAGTTATTTTAATTTTTTTTCTAGAAAGCTCTTCATCTGTCTTTTGATTCTAAATGACAGCTTTGCTGGGTAGAGTAATCTTGGTTGTATGCCCTTGCTTTTTATCACTTTGACTATTTCAAGTCAATCTCTCTGGCCTGCAAAGTTTCTGTTGAGAAATCAGCTGACAGTCATGTCAGAGGTCCATTGTAGGTAACTAACTGCTTTCCTCTTGCTGTTTTTAAGATTCTTTCTCTGTCTTTAAACTTTGGTATTTTAATTTTGATGTTTCTTGATATGGGCCCTTTTGAGTTCAACTTATTTGGGACTGTCTGTGCTTACTGAACTGGTATGTCTATTCCTTCACCAGGTTAGTGAAGTTTTCCAATATTATTTCTTAAATAAGTTTTCAATTCTTTCTCTCTCTCTTTTCCTTTTGGTACCCCCAGGATGCAATTGTTTGTATGCTATGTATTGTCCCATGTGGTTCTTAGAGTACTATCCTTACTTTTTTCAGAACTTTTTTTTGTCATTTTTATTGGGTGTTTTCTGTTACCTTGTCTCCAAATCACTCATTCAATCCTCTTCTTCACCTAATCTACTGTTGGTTCCATCTAATGTATTCTTCATTTCAGTTATTATATTCTTAATTTCTGACAGAGTCTTTATTATATTTTATAATTTCATTCTTATATGTCCTAAATTCTCACTGAGATAATCTATTCTTCCTCAAGTTCATTGGAAATTTTCATAACCAGTGTTTCAAAGTTTTCATCTGGTAGATTGTTTGTCTTTACTTTGTTTAGTTCTTTTTCTGGAGTTCTGTTCTTTTATTTGGGGCACATTTCATTGTTTCCTCATTTTTGCTACCCCTCTGTGTTTGTTTCTGTGTGTGAGGAAGAGCTGCTGTCTGGTGTTAGTAGAATGGCTTTATGTGGTAGGTGCTCTTTGGGCCCAGTGGCACAGTCTCCATGGTCATCTGAGCAGGGTGCTCCATGTGTCCCTCATATGGGATTTTTTGCAGTCCTGTTCTAGTTGAGCCTTGATTGCTGGTGGTATGTCAATGGGAGGTATTGACCCTTAGGCTAATTAGCTGATGGGACAGCAGAGGACCTGCTGTGCAGTGGCTAACCTTAGGGAGAAGGATCCACTTTAGCAGGGCTCTGGTGGATTCTGAATCCACATTTTGACCTTGTCTTTTGTTGCTGGGTGATGATCTGGTGTGGACTGAATCTGGTCAGTGAGTGTGCTGGTTCTGGGGCCTCTGGGAGAGGCTCTGGTGCAGGCTGAGGTCAGCTGCTGATTGTGCCCTATCTGGGGCTACTTGTTATGAGCTACCAAGTGATCTGAAAATGATGGCCACTTGTGCTGGGCTTTGAGGTGCCCGGGAGCAGCTGAGCAGCGAACTGAAGCTAACTGCTGCTAGTGCTGGGCTTGGGGCTGGTTAGTGAGAGGTACGGAGCATGATAAGGCATTATACTGTGTGTCTGGGGTTTGTGAACCTTTGAGAGATTTCAGGAAAATTCCCAGCATGACATGATAAACTGTTTGTATGGAAAAAAAAAACACTGGCAGCAGCTTATGTGGGCTCAAAAGTTGGGTGGAGTGGAGTCTCAGGGAATCACCAGGGTGGGCGGGCAGAATGGTGTTAACCAAGTTGATGAAGACTCAGATGTGGCACCACCTATGTGTGCAGGCTGGGTGGGGAGATGGCTCAACAAAGGAACAATGGCCTCTGCCATTATATTTCTTCAAATAGGTTTTCAATTCCTTGCTCTCTCTCTTCTCCTTCTCTGTCTGGAAGAAATTTGAGCCTCCAGCTATCACCCTGAGGCCAGACAATTCAGTTCCTCCTAATATGTCCCTGGTGTTTTTTGAGCCCAAGAGATGGAGCATGGAGCAAATGAACCTGACAGTGAGTAAGTTCACGTGTGGGACCTTTAAAAGAAATGCTGGGGACTTTTCAGCCTTCATTTCACTCAGCCATAATCCCCGCTATTTTTTTATAGTCAGATAATGGGGAATTCCTTCCTGGCACTGGAACCCTGGGCTGGGGATTCTAGTGTGGGGCTGGGGCTCTTTGATCATCAGGAGGGACCTCTGCAACTGACATCTCTCATCACATATGGGTGCAGGACTAGTCTGTTCCACATCTCCGCTCCTACCAATCTCCGTGTGGCTTCTTCTGTATCTCTTTAGTTATAGGACTTCTGTTCAGCTAGACTTCAGGCATTTCTCAGTGATGGTTGTTCTGTAGTTTAGTTGTAATTTTGATGTGGCTATGGGAGGAGGTGAACACAGCATTTACCTACTTTGCTATTTTGACCAGAAGCCATAGAATTATTTTGTAAACTTTTTAAAGTATGAATTATTAGAATGGGGATTTGCTTGATTTAAAGGTTTAAATATTTTATAACTCATGATGAACCATTTCAAATACCCTCTAAAAAGCTGACAGTTATACTCTCATCAGAAATGCCAAATTCTTAGGAGGATTTAAAAAAAAATACATTTGGGCTGAAGATTTTCTTAGATCATCTGTCTCTGTTTTAATATTGAATTCACTTCTCACTCCATTTTTACACATATGAGAAAATTTAATATACAGATATGTGTTTTATAATGTTTGCAGTTTGCTGTGAAGTGAGCTAGAGTTACCCATACAAGAAATAGAAGCAAAGAATAGATTTTCATTTAACACACATTATGCCTGTTAAAAATGTTTCAAGTCATTTTTCATGAACATAATTTATTCTTATCAGTATAAAGATGTAATTCTATAACTGTTTTCTGAACTTTTTTCATGTTGGTACTCTGCATCCAAAAATATAATTTTCAAAGGCTACTTAATATTGTCAAAGTGGATATATCACAATTTGTTGTCCTATTGCTAAATGTTTAGATTGTTTCTATTTTTTACTATTATGTATGATGCTGAGATAAACATCTTCATCATACATAATACACATTATTATATAACACATACATCATACATCAAACATGTTCATCTTCATGAATATAGACATTAACAATTTTGTATTTTTGTTTCAATATCTTTTCCTAAAAGAGAAATTTCCAGTTCAAAATGCATGGATATTTTTATTCCTCTTGACTTGTTTTGTCAAGTGACTTTCCTGGAAGAAGTTAGCATCATCATCATTAAAAGCCCAGATCTTGGAAGCAGATAGGCTAGATTTAAATACTATTTCACCAGCTTTCTAGCTGTGTGAACTTAGGCAAGTTAATTAACCTTACTTCAGTTTCCCCATGTATATGATTTGTAGGTTTTTGAGGATGAAGTGGGTTAGAATATGGTAAGGGCTTAGAAAATTTTTACCCTGATACCCTGATAATGTGTGAGGATATGAATATCATTGTACTTTTACCAAACTAGATTGTACTTGAAAAACCTATTTTTAAAATTAATGAAAAATGATATGTTTTTCAATCTACATTTTTCAAAATTATTTTTCCCATTAAGAGGTTTTTTAAAAATATTACACTTTGGGAAGAACTGAAAATGCTTAGGTCCTTGATGTCTGTAACACTTCTGAGTTTCATCTAAATAAAGGAAAATTTGTCACTTTCCTGATGAAACCCTTTGGGAGCTTTTGAATTCAGTTTCTCAGGAGGCAGTATGGAGTGCAAGGGAGTATGGAGTGCAAAGAAATTCTTGAAATCTTATTTGCAAGTGAGTCGAAGCAAACCATATCTATCTACCCAATATTTGTGGAACAATGTCGTGGAAACTCTTGGAAGATTGGACTTTAACAAGTCTTTTTTATTGAAGGAAGAAATTACAATGATTTGGAAGAAAATCTTGAAAACTGAAAAAATGAACAAATGAAAGTAATTTTACTTTTACTTTTACTTTTGTCTCTGTCCTTAACTTTTCCCATGAATTTGTGCTTCTATTGTATTAACATGTTTTGTATGATTTTTTTTCTAGCCTGAGATTTTAAAACCAAAGATTTCATGGGGCCGTATAGAATCACAGTGTTTGGTCCTGAAATTTGATAGCTATTTAGGAATAATTTGGGCTAATAGGATACCACAGGGCCTGCAGACAGATACAGGGAAGAATGTCGAAAATTTTTAAAAAAGCTCTTTTGGGCATTGGTAAATAGAGAAAAGACATGCTACCATTTAAAAGTGAATATTTGTTTGGAAGGTAAAAGTGGTCTATAGGGTCATTGTCATAGAAACTGAACCAAAGACCCCATCCTACCCCCAAAAATGAAAGACAGAAAGCCAGTCAACAGTTCATCATATTATGCATTCCAGATAAATGTGAGAAAGAATGAAAGGGAAGTATCACAGAATGGTGACATCAAATTGCTATTCCAAATCTTGTGGAAATGTTCTCTGAAAAGTTCTGCTTTGTATCTTAATGAATATATTATCGGTCTGGGAAAAAAACTGTTACTTATGTGGTTTGCAAAAGTTTTATATTGCTAAAGATTCATTAATGCAATTTCGCTGACCTTCCGTCAGTGAACTTTTTGTTGTTTGATGGCATACATAACAACTTCAGATATTGAAGTAAGGTTGTTTCAGTTTCCTAAGAGTCAAATGGAAAGTTAACTATGTTCAAATGGAGAAGAAGCCTGAAGAAGTTTCAGCTGCTTAAGCCAAGATGTCTGCTGACTTGGTTCTTTCTTTTTGCTCTTCTTTCACATAGAGGAAAGAGTAGGAGTTGCTAAGAGTTGGGTGCAAGTGTCTCTGCAGATCCGGTAGAGGGGCTGAGACTTAGAGAATGAACTGTTGCTGTGGGCACTTAAACTTGAGGAGCAAGTTAGGAATCAGAGCTGGAGAGGCACGTACTTGGGAGGAAGTATGAGGGCTACTGCACTCTGAGGGGCAGAGATGAAAGAGATGACAAGTATCATCCTTCAGAACAGACAGATCACAAATTCAGGGCGGGCAAGAGAGTTGCAACAAGCAATAGATGGTTCATTTGTCACAGGACATCCTGATCCTGAGTCAAGTTTATGACAGCCAGATGATTCTACACACTTTGTGTTGATTAGAGGGAGAGCACAAGTTCCTTCCTTTTTTCAGGATATATATTTTTTAATCTTCATCCAAAGATATGTTTTTATTGATTTGAGAGAGAGAGGAAGGGGTGGGGAGAGAGAGAGAAACATTGACATGAGAGAGAAGCATCAAATGTTTGCCTCCTATACAAGCCCCAACAAGGTATTGAGCCTGAAACCTCAGTATGTGCCTTGATCGGGAATCAAACCTGCAAACTTTTGTGTACAGGATGATGCTCCCACCAACTGAGCCACCTGGCCAGGGTCTGAATATAATTTGAGCATTATGAGGTGGCCATTGTAAATAGAGGAATTATTTTTCAAACTTTGTGCTGTGACAGAGAATCTAGAAGGGGCACTCTGAAAAGGAAGAATGGCAGGAAGAAAAGCTTCTGTTTAATTTAGAAAGTCTGGGTTTAGTCCTGTACCTGCCACATACTAGCTGTGTGACTTGGATAAGATAGACTCTCAGAGTCTCAGTTGTCCAATTTACAAAAAAGAGGATGTTAATATATTATACTCACATAATATATTGTTAAGTACTGTAGGCTGAGATGTTTTATACTAATAAGCTATCAATGGTAATAATACCCACACTCTGGATTTTAGGGAACAGAAGCTTAATTTATTTGATATACATTTTTTATCAAGCTATGTCTAATTGCTTAATCAGGTGTAAATGAAGGAAAATGTACAGTGTAGGGGAGGTTGCCAAGTGTAAACACAGGTCCAAAGGTTTGAGGTCAAAGATTATGGTTCAGGTTCTAAATCTGTCACTAACTAGATTAAGGAATGTGGCCTTAAGCAAATTCTTTAACCTCTGAGGTCCAATTTCTTTCATCTGAAAATAAGGATAATTGTAAATGCTTTATGTACTTTGAAGGGATGTTGATTGGCTTTTCCAAGAATGGATTTACTAAGGACGTATTACCATGGATGCTACGCACCTATGCCTGGAAAAATGATGTTTTATCAAAACTTCGTCAAACATAGTTGGATGATCAGTCGCCAGAGTGTGTAGAGCTTCAGCGGCAGCAACCATAATACTTGCATGCTTAGGTGTAAAGAGCGGGTGGTCAACTTAGCTGTTTCTGGCTGAGAGCATACTCTGTTCTGCTCTGTCCTCTGGAGTGTCATCATGCTGCAGGAAAACCAAGTAGTAAACGGAAGAATGCTTTTTGATAAACTGTTAATTTTAATTTATTAAAATCTAACTGCTATATACTGAGTCATGCCTCTTAACTTTTCACAGAGTCCAATTTCTGAAGATTATGAATTTTCTGGGGTCAGCCTGGGATCTACAGTACCCTTGATTTTTTTATTTTATTTATTTATTTTTTTTTAATGAGAAATAGAGCCAAATTCAGAGCAGATAGGAGGAGGGCTTTTTCTTCTGTAGGATTTAGAGTATCCAATTTGGATCTATTTTTTCATTCATTATTAACTTATCTTGCTTATTATTTGGTTTCCTGGTGAAATTCCTAGGGTTGTCCTCGCTCATTCCCTGAAGATTTACATTCCCTCTTTTGGTTGAGTGCACTTTTATTTCTTTAGCAGCACTCTTTTGTTTTATATAGCCTCAGATAATATTTCTAACTCTGTTTTGAGCTGTTGCATTTTTAAAGGAAAGACATGTCGTGCTAAATCTAAAGAGATTTTGAAGCAGCAGAGCATATATAATTTATGTTGAGGGTGGGTTAGTGAAACCACCTCTGGGACCAATAGATTTAATGTGTTTGAAAAGCTCAGTGTTTTAGAACAAAACTGCAGAAATGTTCTTTCAAATTTGTAAGCTTGATAAGTTTGTTTACATATTTTTAGCTAGGGGAACTTTATAAATGTCTTTCATTTAAAAACCACCGAAACAAAATTGAAAGTGGGAGCATGTTGTTTTGACTTTTTCTGTTTTAGTGGAGATCAGAGAGGTAGCTATAGTGTGGACAGGACAGATTGCCTCCTCTGGCAGGGTCTGTGCCAAACCCCATTTCTACGCCTTTGTACATCAGTACTCTCAACAGGAAAAGGTGGTACAGAAACAGCTTAGGGCTTCTCGCATTCCTGGACTTGTGACCTCGGTAGAAATGACTAAGAGTAGTGCTACAGAGGACTATTGAGGAATTCTTCTTGGATAGAAACTGAGCTGGGGATGAGTATGAGTATGAGTGTTAGTGTGTGTGTGTGAAGTGGGTGAGAAGCTAAGCATTTGCTCTCAGAGGTCATTGGCACTGAAGATGGAAGAGATGAGATGGGGAAGGCACAAAGAATTGTTGAGCACCTACTAACAGGAGGGCATTTGTTTTATGTGCACAATTTTATTTAATCCTTAATATAACTCTGGGAGGTGATATTTGCTGTTGAGGGAGCTGAAATCCAGAAAGGTTGAGTAACTTGCTCATGGTCACACAGCTACTGAAATTTGGATTGTGACTCTTAAGTCCTGGTCTTTCTGTGACACCACCACAGAGACCCTCAGGAACTGCCCTTATCTAACCCCATGATACTTTTCAGGTTCAAAGATAAGAACTGGATCTCCTGTCAGGCAGAGTAATGGATGTCCCGCTTCTAGATATTATCAAGGTATTGTCACCAAACACACACAGTCTCCCTTATAGTAGAGGAGGCTTCTCTGGTATGGTACATGAAGATCTGAATTGCCATGATTGCTACACGCTTGTCATGCTATCTTCTGGCTCTTCCTCCAGGTTTTGTCCTGTTAGCCTTAGGATGTCACTTTTCAAAATATCCTCCTCTATCACAGATTAACTGTTACTTCCTCTTCAGATGACAGTTTAGATATAACTTCCTTGGTCATGTGTACTGCCAAGGTTAGTTTACGTACCTTTTCTATTGGTTTACTGTTGTTGCAAGCCATTGTCACATTCTATTATAATTACAGTGGAACCTTGACATTCATCGTTAATTCATTCTGGAACTTGTGATGAGTGCTGAAACTATTGACCACCGAATAATGAAGCATTTTCTCTTGCAGGGCAGCGTTGTGACTCATATAAGTTCTAGCAAATGCAATGAGTTCAAGAAAGTACCGAGTGTTGAAATATTTTTTTCTTGTCATAATGCAATGAGTACAGGATTTGAGCAGTTCTGAAGCTGATTAGTACCAAGGTATGACTGCACTTGCTAATTTTTCCACATCCCCAGCTAGGTGGTTGGAGGAGGAATAATGTCCTTGTTCACTGTTGTAGTCCCAGACACCAGGATAGTGTGCAGCCTGTGGCAGACATGCAGGGTATCTCAATGCAGGCATAGCAGTGTCAAGGCTAGCTGGGGGACAGGTGTTAAAAGTCCCACTGTGATCCCAGCCACCCCAAGTGTTCATAAGATCTAAGGAGAAAGGGTGTGTTTACAATGTAAACCCAGCATTAAGACAAGTCCCTTATGCCCCCTTCCCATCAGATAGCTGCCCTAAACTCAGTGAATGTGGAATGACACCACAGTGTCACTTGACCTATTTAGATATGTACAGAGAGACATGAGTATGGACCTTATCAATGAAAATGTCTATACAACTTTCCTCCTCTCTCCTCCCCTCTCTCTCCCTCTTTTCCCCTCTCTCTCCTTCTTCTCCCTTCTTCCCCTCCTTGCCCCTCTTTTTTCTTCCCCCTCACCTCTCCCTCTTCTCCTTTCCCCACTTTCCTCTCCCCTGTGTTCTCTTTTCTTATGTTTTCTTCTGCCTCTTCCTCTCTTTTTTCCCCCTTTTTGTGGTCATCCTCTTCCACCGAGTGTGCAGCTTCTGAAAGGATGCACATGGATCGGTGAGGGAGGAAGAGGACACCTGCCTAGCCAGCCAGAGCAGCTGAATCAACCCTGGTGATCCATGAGGTGACAGATGTCACAGGAAGATCACCCTCACATCCTTTCCCTCTCTTTTTATAGAACAAACTAAAAGGAGAGAGAAAAAAATATTTTCTCTGGCTAGTGTATTATGAATTTTATCTTAGAAATTATTTAAAAATATTTGAAGGCAATGGTAAAAACCAATATTAATTTCAAAATTCTAATATGGATAGAAATACATATTTATTGATTCAAACATGTTTCACTTGAACAGGGATGGTCATTGTTATCAACCAATTTACCCTCCCACTGGGCACTGCTAGTGAAATATTTATTAAGAACATAATTTTTTGTGTATTACAAGTATCTGGGCCTTGATTCTAAGTAGTTCCAGTTACATGGTTCAAGATTCTAGGCATAATTGTGATTCTTGGTCCTGTTAAAGATAATGGCCTTGTCTCCTGTGTACAAATAACAGTTTATATAAACTTTTATTTAATGGAGAAATTGATAAACATGAAATATCTGTGCAACCTGGTCTGACTCATTACATTAGGTTAATTGATTTTCTCTTCATATATCTGTGATGCTATCTTTCTTCCTTCAGCTTTAAACTTGTGAGAGGTTTCTTGTTATTTATTGGCTCAGATAAAGATAGTTTACCTTCTGATAATAACAAATACAGGAGTTAGTTCAGGGAAAGAATAAGAGAAATAGGAAAACCTAGAAACATTCAACCTTTAGGTATTAAAATGCTGCCATCCCTGAATAACAATTAAATTGCTGGAAAAGTCAAAGTCTTAGCAGAGTGGACAGCTGTGAATGGATTTTATTACATTGCTAATACTGCCAATCACAATTTTATAAAATAGCTTTAGGGTCCTGTTTAAAATTGTTATTCTCATTATTCTCTGAAATAATCTATAAAAGTATACTTATAATATATAGATATACAAGTAATATAGCTGTATATATTATATACATGTTATTTATGTATATATGTTATAATAAAATTGATATAGCATAACATGGTACACAATATTAAGTTATAAAAATAAATTTTGCATCAAAGAGAATCTCATCAATAGAGTAATCATAAACATCTTCTTTCAGTATATATGTGACATTAGAACAAAATTCAGGCAGGGCATTCCCAGGGATTCTTACAGGGTCTGGAGAGTCTCTGAGCCACTGTTGTTCACCTGGCCAGGTTTTCTTTTCCATGCACATCAGTGTTCCTTTCAGAGCTATCTGCAGGGACACTGAGATCCAAAGGGTTCATATTCAGCAGGATATGGTAACTGGTGCCACCTGTGGGTCTGGGTACTGGTATCTCAAATATTTTCTCTTCATTCTGAAGGACTGAGGGTTTGGGAGCATCTTTGCTCTTCTGGCAGCACCAGCATCCCTCCAATATGGAGAAGAACAATAGGCAGAGGTAGATTTGATACCAGCACTGGGATTAGGATGTGAGAGCAGCATCAAGGGGTAGCTGCTCACTAGAGGAGAAGGAGGGAGCTTCATAAATCACAAAACCATGAATTTTGAATTTGTAAATTGAAGCGTGGGTTTTTTTCCACCATAGATTCTATACTGAAAATGGCAATGTTAATGATCAATGAGGAAACCAAAAAGAAACCACATTTCCAGAGATGTGGAGAAATTACATGAAATTTTGCATGCCATTTAGAAATTCTAAGATTTGGGTATACCAAGACTTCTTGGTACACCACTAATCTTTCAGAACATGCTTTCCCTTCATTGATTTTGCCAACATATTGACTTGAATTTTATCAAACGAAAGCTTTGGAACTGTAGAACAGGGTGTCCTTGCCTTTTTACAATATAGTGCCTTTCATTTTCTCAATTATAACATTATCCCTGAATGGTGTGTTTTAAGGTTCATTCAGAATGCCACAGGCCATGGATGGCATTCTCCTGGTCTGACTTCACATGGTCAGCAAGGTACCCTATAAAAACCTAGAGTTCAATGCTTTCCTAATTATCTTCTCAAAATGGGGCTGTCAGTTGAGGAACTTGACCACTATATAAGGGGATGTGGGGTGGGGGGTGGTCAGCAGCTGGTGCTTGGGGGTTGACATGTTTGCAGGGATATTCTATCCCTGTTCTGTGTTTTTGCTTCCATCTGCCAGGATGACTTATGCACTAGGTTTTGGGGCCAATCATCTTAGGATAACTTTTGCCATGGTGATAAATTTCAGTGGCTCACAATACTCAAGGTTTATTTTCCACTCTCATTTTATGTGTATCAAGGATTGGCCACAGCTTTGCAGCTCAAGTACCCATTCCAGGACCTCAATGACAGTGCCACCTTGGGACACAGCAGGGTCTTGGCAGAGGGAATGAGGTTGGGGTGAATCCATAAAAGCTTTTAAAGCATCTGCTCAGAAGTGGCTCATGTTATTTCCTGTCATTTCAAAGGCCAAAACTGAATTGGTTAATGCGGAAAGAATTATAATCCTCCCATTGAGAGGACCTGATAGGGCAACAAATATTTGCACAATGAAACAAACAAATAGGCATTTCCTATCTTTATTTCCCACTTAACTTTCATACAATGATTCTAGTCCTATGTAGCCACTTGCACTTTGCTAGTGCACCATGCTTTTATGACGTTTCATTTGCTGTTACACAGCTCAGAATCCCTTTTCCCTTATTCATCTGGTGGCTATTTCCTTCTTTAAATGCCATCTCTCCTGGAGGTCCCTCCTAATCCTCTCAAGGAGTAAGAAGCACCCTTTCCTCTCTCTGTCATGGGCCTTGGTAAAAAATTCTGCCCCACTGCTTTGTAAAAGTAATGGGTCTCTTTTTCTCAAGAGACTATGAGATTTTTTGGGAGAGGGCACATGTCTTGTTTTTCTCTGATCCCCAGCACCTAGCTCAGAGCTTGCAATGCATTATGCACTCAACATTTTATTGAGTATTAAATAAATGCAATAATGCAAAAACAGATGGAGAAAATGATTTTCTATCCCAGTCCTTGTTTAGAGTAGTACTCTTAAACTACCTGTGATAAAGGACCATGTTTAAAATATCTAATTTGGTGCAAATTAATGATTTCATAAGACAATAAAAACAAAGTACTGGAAGAATGAGCACACACACATTAGATTGCTGTCAATGTTTCTAAATACCCTTGATTTCTGTTTTTATATCATAAAAACAGTCTAGTAACAAATACTTTGTGGTTAGCACATTGTGCTTGAATAGCATCGTGGGAGATTTATTTACTTATTCAATAATATTTACTGAGTTTCCTTGTGTTACAGGCAATGTTTAAAGTGCAAGGGCTTCAGCAGTGAACAAGACAGATTGAAGTCCTGTTCCCAAAATGACTTCTTGCTAGCAGGAGAAGTGGGGAGCAGACAAGCAGATGATTTGATAAGTGATGTGATTTTGAATAATGATTAGTGCTATGAGGGAAATAAAGGAAGGCAATAATGTAGTGATTGGACAGAAGGGTATTTTTCAGTGTGATCAGAGAAGCATTCCGGGCATAGAAAGCAAAAAAAATGTTAAAGTCTTTAAGGAGGAGCAAGCTTGGAGAAGCCAAGAAAATGATAGAAGACCAGTGTGACTGATGTTTAATAAATCTGGAAGATCATTTCAGAGAGAGTCTGAGAATCAGGTCAAGGCCAGATTATGCAGGACTTTGTAGGCAATAATCAGTTGTTCTGATTTTATTAAAAGTAATATAGAAGCCATTGAAGAACTTTGAGTGGAGATGCATCATGGTCTGGTTTATATTTCAAGCAAATTACTCTGCTTAACATCATTATTCATCAGGGAAATGCAAGTCAAAACCACAGTAAGATATCACCTACATCTGTTAAAATGGCTATCATCAAAAACAATAAGAGAAAACAAGTGTTGGTAAAGATGCGGAGAAAAGTGAGCTCTTGTGCACTGTTGGTGGGAATGGAGTTTGGTGCAGCCACTATGGAGAACAGTACAGCAGTTTCTCAAAAAATCAAAATACAACTACCATATGATTCAGCAATTTCACTTTTGTATATTTACCCAAAGGAAATAAAAACAGAATCTTGATAAGATATCTGCACTCCCTCGTTCACTATAGCACTATTCACGATAGTCAAGATATGGATCAGCTTAAGCGTTCACCAATGGATAAATGGATAAAGAAGCAATATATAATGGAATATTAGTCAGCCACGAGAAAGATGAAAATTCTGACATTTGTGACAACTTGGATGGAATGAATCTTGAGGGTATTATGGAACATACCATGGTATACAATACATGGTATCAATTATATGTGGAATCTTAAAAACAAAGTCACACTCATACAAATAGAGAGTAGACAAGTGGTTGCCAGGTGTTGGGGGTATGGGTAAATAAATTTTGCAAAAGAATACAAATTTTCAGCTATAATCTGAATAAGATCTTAAAATCTAATGTATAGCTAAGGTTGATACCACTATATTACATACTTGAAATCTGCTAAGATAGAATTTAAAAGATCTCACACAGGAAAATAATAAAATAAATAAAATAAATATTTAAAGTGATGGATAAGTTAATTAACTAGATGGGAGAAATTATTTCACAATGTATATGTATGTTAAAACATCATGATGTACACTTCACATATCTTACAATTTTATTTGTCAATTATACTCTATAAAGCTAGAGAAAACTTAATGCAAATTTCCCTGGATCTATGAGGCAAATGGGTTGCAGGGAGAACAGATTAGCTATGAGGAGTTCCCATGAGAGATGGAGAAGGCTCATCTTGGGCAGTAGGTGTGAAGGTGGATAGAGTTGACAGATTCAGGATGCATTTTGGAGAGAAAGGGAATGAGACCCACTGATGGATTAGATACTGGGTGTGAAGAAAAAATAGAAATCAAAACACAGACAGTGAAATACAAATACCATATGATTTCACTTACATGTGGAATCTAAAAAACAAACTAAATGAACAAAAAAACAGAAGCATACTCATAGAGACAGAGAACAAATTGGTGGTGGCTGGATGAGAGGGAGTTTGAGGGGAATGTGTGATAAAGATGAAAGGGATTAAGAAGTACAAATTACAAGTTGTAAAAATATTCAAGAGGATGTAAAGTACAGCATGGAGAACATAGTCAATAATATTGTAATAACACTACTAGACTTACTGAGTGGTCACTTGGTAAGTGTATATAAGTAATCATTATATTATACACCTGAAACTAACATAATATTTTATGCCAAGTGTAACTGAAATAAAAATTTTTTAAAAAAGAATTATGTCTAGAGTTTTGTTACCAGAGTTAAGGGGTCAGTTTTCCTTCAAGCATCAAAACCCAGTAAGACACGAACAGGAGTTTGCAGCCAAGAAGGTAAGGCTTTATTAAGGACAAGGTACCATGCCTGCAGTCACAGGCAGCTCATGCTCAAAGACCTGGCTTCCCAATGGCTTCCAGGGGGTAGATTATATAGATTAAAATAATTAATCATGGTGATTAATAGAGTTAGGGTTGCAGTCTCTACTGATTGGTTAGTGCTAGAGTAGGATGTAATTGGTCATTACATCTGTTTTTTTTTTTTTAATTTTAATTGATGTTTGAATACAGTTGTCTCCATTTTCTCACCACCACTTTCTCCCCACCCTACCCACCCTCACCTTCCACCCTTAATCCTACCCCCCTTTGGCTTTGTCCATGGGTCCTTCATACATGTTCATTTACGACTCTTTCTCTTCTTTCTTACATTATTTCCCTCTCCCCTACCCTCTGGTTACTGTCAGTTTGTTGTCAATTTCAACGTCTCTGGTTATATTTTGCTCATTTGTTTGTTTTGTTAATTAGGTTCCACTTATAGGTGAGATCATATGGTATTTGCACCTGGCCTTGATGTCAGCCATGGAGTTGTTCTGAACAATTTTGTAAGAATTCGTTCTGTGTGATTGTTCCACTTTCCTGGGTCTGGAGCTAAAACACAATTAAGTCCAAACTATGATGTTTAGTTTGATTGAAAACTCAGTCTCAGTAGTCAATAGACCCAGGATCTTGTGTCTAAGACTACAGGATGCTGACCAGAACCTCATTATTAAGTAAGAGAGAGGGAGGTCAGTGAGTCAGGGTGCTAGGGGAGGCCAGTCTGAGTCAAAGGGAAAAAGAATCAAAAGCTCAGATTAAAGAAAGCAAGGTTTCTGCATGGTTATAATTCCTATTTTCTTTGGATAATTCCTCAATCTTGAGGAGTATAGGCAACTGGGTCCAGGTTCAATAAAGAGGGAGAATTAGCTTGTAAGATGGAGTCAGATTTGTCAGTCCATTGTGACCTTTTTATCCAGCTCTTACAATCTTACACATCCACTTCCTCTGTGATGGTCCCTGAGCCTTAGAGGGGGCATTCTGTGTTCAATTTATAAGCAGGAACAGCAGCTGTTGTAGAAGAAGCAGTAGGCCAGGTTACCTGTACCCTAAGTAATAATCTGAGCAAACCATGTTAGTCCCTGAGTCTTTAAGACTGCTAGTCAAGAATACCTCTAGATGGAAGGCTCAGAGATTCCTTATTTTCTGGAATAGAGGCAGGCAATGACAATCCCACAGTTTCCCATTGTGCACAGTCCAGCCGTCCCTGATGAACATCCTGACACCAGCTCAATCTGGTTTACACAGATTCCAGAGCCACCTAGGCACACACTATTGTGATGACTTCTCTAAAGTTTAACTTATGTCATCAAGTTGAGTCTATAATTGCAAGGCTCAGGAAAAAAAAAAAACAAACAACAGTTTTAGTCAATAACTCCAAGGCAAAGGATGGGAGAAAAATAAAACACTAGGTCAGAGGGTTGCAGCCAAACACTTTCATTAGAAAAATCCAGGATCCAATCTAGTCCACAGGTGAAATATAATATTTTAAGGACAATTAATTGATCTAGAATACAACATCTACAATTGGGCATTATTCTTTCTATTGAAACAGTTTTTCTCTCTAAAATTACCTTCATTTTATCAAAGATAGTCACATTAAGATTAATTTATTACATAAATTTAGTTTCAATGAATTTGGCCTCTTATTTGCATAAGTGCAACAAGAATAGTAATTGATCACATAGGCTCTTTTCAATCTGCTTTGCTGGATTTTTATAGGGAATCTCCAGATTGAACTTTATTTAACCTTTCAGGGGTAAGAAGAGAAGACTTATACTTACCATCAGCATTTGCCTGCAATCCATATTGATTTGGGTGAATTCCTCAGGTTCTTGCAGTTCCCTAAAATGTATTGAAGTTCTCGCTTTGCCATAACCCAGGAAAGCAACCTTTGTTCCTTACCTGGAAAGAGTGTTATAAACCATGTAAGATACCAGGCCATTTCTCCAAGGGGCTTTTATTGGCTTCCAAAGTCAATCTTAATTCCTTTAAGCTTTCTGGTGACATCCAGAATCTATGCATGTCTCCCTCAAACATGACAGTCAAAATCTTGGTAACAAACCAATGTGCAATTGTATCATGTTATAAAAATAACCTATTCCTGTCAAATCTATGCAAACAACCATATTGCCATGAAAATAATAATTCTCATTCATGGTCTTCAAACTTGTAGAGAGATCAGGTAGGAAGAAAAATATAAATGTTTCAATATTGCTTACAAAGTTATAATTTACCAAATTGATCTAAGTCATAAGTAGTTTAAGAGAAAACAAGTTTCCTTATACCTGGATAACAAAAAGGTTAAAAATTAGAAATACATTTAACAAAAATACATAAAAATTATTATTTTTAGTTTATTTAGTCCCATGAATTACACGAGTAATTCTTGTCTATCTTGATCATTTGCCAGCAGTTCATTTCCAGTTATTCCTTAGAGCTTTATAATCTTCATCCAGCTTAAAGGTATGATCTTAAATTTCATTTTTAGAAAACTGTCTTTTAGAATAAGTTGAAGTCCTTTTATGAACCTTTCTGTAGATGAAACATACCTGCAAAAGCATTAGACTTGCAAGAGCATTAGACTTGATTTCTGCCCATGCTGCCCAGGATTCTTTCTTACCAGTTCCCCTTAGAGTAAAACAGTAACTGTAAATGGAAAAAAGTTAAAATGTCATGGTTACAGATCTGATTACAATTCAATTGACAAAGAACTTTGCTTTTCTCTAATATAACATTTTAAGGTAGCAAGAATTACAAATGAATATTGTATCAGGCTTTTGTAGAATCCTGGAGATTTTATTATAATCTATAATATATAATATCAATTTAATAATAAGAATATATACGTATAAGTAAAACATAACTGTTTCCTTAGTTTACAAAGCTTCCCATTCAATTCAAACATATCAAATGTACCAAATCGATTCTAAACCTCTCCCTTGCAAGGAGAAAAAAAAATCCTTTGAGGTGTTCCAGGGGCCCATTGGAAAAACCCAAAGCCATTTTTGGGTCAAGAAAAAGGTCTTTTGCTAAAATTTGAACACTGAGAGTTTGTCAAACATATCTGACACCAAAGATTACATATCATTACGAAGCAAAATACATTATTTGTTCAAACTGACAATAAAGGGATATCAAATAAAAGGGCAGGTTAGCAAAACTTTAGTTCTTAGGATTAAGAAGAGTATTTTTTTAAGTAATCAAGTACCTAATCAAGACAATAGAAAACTGTTTTAATAAACCTGAATCTTTGTTTTTGGGTAGAAAATTTTCCATTCTAATATCTTATCTGGAGTAGAATAAATACAAAATTTTTTAAAAGAGTGAAAAAGGACCAAACTCATATTTTGCATTAGCTTATTTTGATATTTAAATTATGTACTTAAGTAAATTACAATCTTGTTCAATTAAACTGTATATAAAGTCCCCTTAAGATTCTTCTTTGTAGGCCTCCTATACCTTCCTTAGATGTCTTAGTATGTCCCTTCTTATTCATTCTGAAATAACCAATGTTATTTTATGACAAATCTCATTCTTTTAATTCCTTACAAATGTATCTCTATATTTTATAAATATTTTTATGGCTAAAACATATCATTTCTTTCCATCTTAATTAGAAATCTTAACTCTTAGGAACCTCAATTTCTAGTGACAACTGAAAAGTAAGCACTTAGTATCTTTAGGCTAATACATTTATGAACACATTTAATAATTTTGAAAGTATGTTTTCTCATAGCATATTTTTTAATGTGGCATAAGACAGGCTTACTAATAGGCCCAAATATTTTTAGCTATCTATAATAAGCAGGCAGTAGATAAACCTATGTTCAATAATGCTCTAAACATTTAATGACTATTCATTATTTAAAAACTTTAAAGTTTCTCTGTGACTGGAGGTGGCTCTGGTACTGGAGACAGCCCTGTGACCAGAGGTGGCCCTGGGACCAAAGGCAGCTGAGTGACTGGAGGCAGCCCTGCAACTGGAGGAGGGGGCTTTGTGGAAGACCCAGAGCTCACACCTGTGATCCTAGGTAAGACAAAAAAACAAAACAAAACAAAACAAAACTTGGAAATGTGAAAAAACCTGAATTGGACCCAAAGAGGGGGCATCCCAACAGCTGAGACAGTGGAAGCTGTGAACACCAGGATACTCGAAGGAGACAGCACCACTGAATCTCACAGGTATTCTACCACAAAAGTTCATACTATAAACCCAGGGAGCCAGAACAGATCAATTTAAGAAGCTGAGCCTGACAAGAAGAGTCTCACAAACAATGGGAAGACAATGAAACAGTCCCCGAATGAAAGGAAAGGAGGAAGCCCTGGAAAGAATGCTAAATGAAAAAGAAGCAACTCAACTATCAGATATTGAGTTCAAAGCAATGGTTGTCAGGAAGATCCATGAGCTCTCAATGAGCTACCAGAAACTACAGGGAAGCTACGATGAACTCACTGCAAACTATATCAGCATGAAAAAGGAAATAGAAACTATCAACAAGGGCCAAGAGGAAATAAAGAATACAATTTCTGAACTGAAGAACACAATAGAAGGAAGGAAAAGCAGAATCGATGAAGCAGAAGATCATATCAGCAAGTTGGAGTACAAAGTAGAAAAAAACACCCAGAAAGAGCAAGAAAAGGAAAAGAGGCTCAGAAAGAATGAAGAGGGATTAAGATAAATGCAAGACAATATGAAATGTAATAATATCCATATAATAGGGATACCAGAAGGAGAAGAAGAAGAGCAAGGGATAGAAAACCTATTTGAAAAAGTAATGATGGAAAACTTCCCTAATTTGATGAGAGAAAAAGTCACACAAATCCAGGAAACACAGAGAGTGCCAATCAAGAGGAACCCAAAGGGATCCACTTCAAGACACATCATAATTAAAATGGCAAAATTCCAAGACAAAGAGAGAATCTTAAAGGCAGCAAGGGAGAAAAAGGAAGTAACATACAAGGGAGCCCCGATAAGGTTAGCAGCTGACTTCTCAATGGAAACGCTCCAAGCCAGAAGACAATGGCAAGAAATATTCCAAGTAATCAGAACCAAATGCCTGTAACCAAGGCTACTTTGCCCAGCAAGGCTCTCAATCCAGACAGAAGGCCAAACAAGGAGCTTCCCAGACAAAAGAAGTCTAAAAGAATACACCTCTACCAAACCAGTTCTCCAAGAGATGCTAAAGGGACTGCTGTAAGGAAAGGAAGGAAAAGAGAGAGAGAGGAACATAGGTACAAAAATGGCAATGAATAAGTACTTATCAATAATAACCTTAAATGTAAATGGATTAAATGCTCCAATCAAAAGGCATAGAATAGCTGAATAGATAAGAAAGCATGACCCACACATATGCTGCCTACAAGAGACCCACCTCAGGACAAAAGACCTACACAGACTCAAAGTGAAGGGCTGGAAACAAATTTTCCAAGCAAATGGACAGGAAAAAAAAAAAGCCAGGGTAGTGATACTCATATCAGACAAAATAGACTTCAAACAAAGGGCCATAAAGAGAAACCCAGAAGGTCACTTCATAATACGCAAGGGAAGAATCCACCAAGAAGACATAAACATTGTAAATATATATGCACCCAACATAGGAGCACCTAAATA
>PVKU01010016.1:0-23562 GCA_004027475.1 Anoura caudifer | reverse complement strand
CTTCAAGAAAGATATTGACAGCAACACAATTATAGTAGGGAATTTTAACACTCATTGTCAAAAATGGACAGATCTTCTAAGCAAAATGTCAACAAAGATATTGTGGCATTGAACACCACTCTAGATGAAATGGACTTAACTGATATATAGAGAGCCCTTCATCCCAAAGAAACTAAATACACATTCTTTTCAAATGTACATGGAACATTTTCAAAGATAGACCACATGATAGGACACAAAACAAGCCTCAACAAATTCAAGAAAATTGAAACCATACCAAGCATTTTCTCTGATCACAAAGGACTGAAACTAGAAACCAACCCCAAGGGGAAAAACTCAAAACCTTCAAAATCATGGAGATTGAATAGCATGCTATTAATCAATGAATGGGTCAAGAATGAAATTAGGAAGAAATCAAAAAGTTTCTGGAAACAAATGAGAATGAACTCATAATAACCCAAAACTTATGGGACACAGTGAAGGCAGTCCTCAGAGGGAAATTCATAGCGATACAGGCCTACCTAAAAAAGATAGAAACATTTCAAACAAACAGCCTACCCCTATGCCTAGAAGAACTTGAGGAACAACAACAAAGACAACCCAGAGCAAGGAGAAGGAAGGAAATAACCGAGATCACAGCAGAATTAAATGACATAGAGAATAAAAGCACAATTCCAAGGAACAATGAATCCAGGAGCTGGTTCTTTGAAAAGATAAACAAAATTGATAAGCCTTTAAGCAGGCTCATCAAGAAAAAAAGAGGACCCAAATAAACACAATCAGAAATGAAAGAGGAGAGATTACAACTCTCACCACAGAGATACAAAGGATTGTAAGAAATTACTATGAAGAACTATATGCCAAGAAATTTGAATACCTAGGTGAAATGGTCAAGTTTCTAGAAAAATATAATCTTCCAAAACTCAATGAATAAGAAGCAAAATGCCTGAACAGACCAATAACAGCAGATGAAATTGAAGCATCAATCAAAAAACTCCTGACACACAAAAGCCCTGGACCAGATGGTTTCACAGGCGAATTTTACAAAGCATTTAAGGAAGAGCTAGTCCCTATCCTTCACAGACTATTCTAAAAAATGCAAAATGATGGAAGACTCCCAAACTCTTTTGATGAAGCCAGCATCATCATAATCCCAAAACCAGATAAAAACACAACAAAGGAAGAAAACTTCAGGCCAATATTGCTGATGCACATAGATGCTAAAATCCTCAGCAAAATATTGACAAACCACATGCAACAATACATTAAAAAGATCATACACCATGACCAAGTGGGATTCATCCCAGAGATGCAAGAATGGTTCAATATTCACAAATCAGTAAATGTAATACATCACATAAACAAAAGCAAAGACAAAAATCACATGATCATATCAATAGATGCAGAAAAAGCATTTGATAAGGTACAACACCCATTTATGATAAAAACATTCAGCAAAGTGGGAATAGAGGGAGCATTCTGTAACATAATAAAGGCAATACATGAGAGGCCTACAGCCAATATCATACTCAATGGGCAAAAACTAAAATCTTTTCCACTAAGATCAGGAACAAGACAATGATGTCCACTTTCACCACATCTATACAATATAGTATCAGATGTCTTAGTCACAGCGATTAGATAAGAAAAGGAAATAAAATGCATCCAAATCAGAAAGGAGGAAACAATACTATCATTGTTTGTAGATGACATGATAGCGCACATAGAAAATCCTATAGACTTGGCCAATAAGCTATTTGACCTAATAAATAAATTTGGCCAAACAGCAGGATACAAAGTCAATATCCAGAAATCAAAGGCATTTTTGTATACCAACAATGAAACATCAGAAACAGAAATCAGGGGGAAAATCCCATTTGATATGGCAAAAAGAAAAATAAAACACCTAGGAATAAACCAAACCAAGGAGATAAAAGACCTGTATGCAGAAAACTACACAACACTGAAGAAAGAAAACAAGGAAGACACAAACAAATGGAAACATATACCGTGTTCATGGATTGGAAGAATTAATATCATCAAAATGCCCATACTACCCAAAGCAATTTACAGATTCAGTGCAATCCCTATTAAAGTACCAATGGTATATTTCACAGACATAGAACAAACACTTCAAAAATTTATATGGAACCATAAATGACTCCGAATAGCTGCAGCAATTTTGAGAAAGGAGAGCCAAGTAGGAGGGATCACAATACCTGATACCAAACTGTATTACAGGGCCACTGTAATCAAAACAGCCTGGTACTGGAATAAAAACAAGCACATAGCCCGGTGGAACAGAACAGAGAGCCCAGAAATAAACCCAAGTCTCCACAGCCAATTAATATTCAACAAAGGGGGCAGAAACATAAAATGGAGTAAAAATAGCCTCTTCAACAAGTGGTGTTGGGAGAACTGCACAGCTACATGCAAAAAAATGAAACTTGAACACCAACTTACACCATACACAAAAATAAATTCAAAGTTGTTAAAAGAGTTAAATATAAGATGTGACACCATTAAAGTCCTAGAGGAGAACATAGGAGGAAGATCTCAGATATTTCATCCACCAACATTTTTACTAATATGTCCCCTAAAGCAATGGACATAAAAGAAAGAATAAACAAATGAGATCTCATCAAAATAAAAACCTTCTGCACAGCTAAAGAAAACAGTATTAAAATAAAAAGAGAACTGAGTGTATGGGAAAACATATTTGCCAAGGATACCTCAGACAAGGGTTTAATCTCCAAAATATATAAAGAACTTACTCGACTCCACTCTAAGAAGACAAGAAACCCAATTAAAAAATGGGCAAAGGACTTGAATAGACACTTCTCCAAGGAGGACATACAGAGGATCCAGAGACACATGAATAGATACTCAGCATCACTAGCTATCAGAGAGATGCAAATTAAAACCACAATGAGATACCACTTCACAGCAGTCAGAATGGCCATCATAAACAAAGCAACAACCAACAAGTGTTGGAGAGGTTGTGGAGAAAAGGGGACCCTAGTGCACTGTTGGTGGGATTGCAGACTGGTACAACCAGTATGGAAAACAGTATGGAATTTTCTAAGAAAACTAAAAATGGATCTACCTTTTGAGCCAGCAATTCCACTGCTAGGATTATATCCTAAGAACCCTGAAACACCAGTCCAAAAGAACCCATGCACCCCTATGTTCATAGCAGCACAATTTACAATAGCCAGGTGTTGGAAGCAACCCATGTGCCCATCAATAAATGAATGGATCATGAAACTATGGTACATTTACACAATGGAATGCTATGCAGCAGAAAGAAAGAAGGAGCTCCTACCCTTTGCAATAGCATGGATGGAACTGGAGAGCATCATGCCAAGTGAAATAAGCCAGTCAGTGAAAGACAAATACCATATGATCTCACCTTTAACAGGAACCTAATCAACAAAACAAACAAACAAGCAAAATATAACCAAGACACTGAAACTGAGAACAGGCTGACAGTGACCAGAGGGGAGAGGGGAAGGTATTTCAGGGGAAAAGGGGAAGGGTTTACAGGAGCAAGTATAAAAGTCATATGGATAAAAACTAGGGGGGGTGGAAATGGGAGGGAGGTGGGGAGGGCTGGGGCAGTGGGCTGGGATGGGAGTAAAAGACAGATAACTGACAAGAACAACAATTAAGATTAAAAAAATCTTTAAAGTTTCTAGTTACAAAAGAGATTTATAAAAGCACTTAAGTACAATATAATTAGTAATAAAGAGTTAACCTAAAAGAAATTTTTATTCATTTATATTTATTTGCTCCTAACAATTAAGTTTAGATCGCTTATAAAGATTTTATTACATTAAATTTTTTTCTTGGTGACATTTTTGCAACAGAGATAACATAAAATTATTTGACTGATTAAACCAAGGTAGAGTAAAAGTGTTATTTAATGCTGTTTATTATAAAGGTATGTATATTTTACCAAACCCAAAACTTAATTAATAAACCAAGGCAGAATAAAAGTATTATTTAATGCTGATTATTTTAAAGGCATGCATATATAATCGATTCAAACCAAACTCAAAGCAGCTTTAATATCAAATACTTTCCCGGATCATGTCATTCTGAAAGGCACTTGGATTACTTTCTGTAACATTTTTGAGAAATCTCATATAAGCTTTTGTTTGTTTAAGCCAATTTAAAATAGCTCTTTTAAAAAAAATTAACAATGCTATTTGTTGGTAGTAAATTCCACATTGCACATGAACATACAGACAGACAGACATAGAGATCTTTTAGCTATGAAACAGGCACTATAAAGCAAAACTCATTTAGATAGGAACAGCTGGAATAATTTAAATTGATCTACGTAGATGGCTAAGGTTTTGTTGTTGTTTATTTGTTTTACTAATATTTATAGAGAAAGCACTTAAGATCTGTATTTGTCCTTGGTGAGGATGTCTTAGAGCTGTAGAGGCGGTTTGTGCTTTCAACAAACAACCCAGCCTCTCATTTTTTGTGGTTTTCAGTCTTAAAATTGAGAATGATAAAGACAGCTGGGCTTGAATCCCAAAAGGCTGATTTGGTTTTAGGCTGCTGTACTACACCCTTTAGTACAGCCTTTTGTAGTGCTGTACTAAAACATTTGTTTTAAACCTGTTAATGTCTGCTTTATTTAGCCCAGTTTTTCTTTCATAGGTTCCTAGCTAAATATACTCCTGTTCTGCAAGATAGAGCCCAAAGTGCTGCATTGGGGTACAGAAATGGCATTACTCATGTTGTAGATAAGTAGGATTAGACAGTTTGTATAACAGAATTACCTGGGAAGAGTTGTAAGATCTAACAATTCAATAACCCTTATTTCTTGCTAAAGTGTGGCTGGCAATGAGTCAAACACATCAGATAAGATAATAGAGGGGTTTGGATGGCTCAAATCCCTCCCAGCCCCTGATATGCCTTGACCACCCAGTGCAATGGAAATGAGGTGAGCAGCTGCCTTGAGTTAGGCCTAGGCCAGGGTGAGCTTCCACTGCTCATTCCTCCAAGGCCAGCTGAAATGTGAGCAGAATTGGCCCCCTTCTCCTAAGATGCAACACAAACTTAATGGGTAACAAATACAGCCTCAAGCAGAATGATAAACGAGATTCTTCCTCCTTCTTTCCTGCTGAGTTTCTCCGAGTCTGGGAAAAGAAGGCCAGACAAACTAAGATTTCTCAGGAACCATTTTCTTCCCTGTTTCCATAGGGTTTCCTGAGACTTAGAATAGGGTGGGTTGGCAGGGGTCATCACCTGTGAAACCTAACCAAAAGGTGTTTCCAATTTCTAAAACTACAGCAAATTCCATATTTAGGACTTTTCAATTCCTTTTTTTTAATGCTGAAAACAAAAATGTGGCAGGTTAGGAGCTACCTGTCAGGGGCTGCTGTCCAGCCTCTGCCTCCAAGACAACAAGTCTGTTCAGCTACAAGGTGCGGGCCTGGTGGCAAGCCTGAGCTGGGGGTCTCTGAATCCACAGGCAAAAGGGAGGCCCATGTTGGGAGCCAAAATTGTTACTGGACGGAAGGAGTCCATTTGCCTATGCACATCAAAGCCCAATAAGACAGGAACAGGAGTTTGCAGCCAAGAAGGTTGGATTTGTTAAGGACATGGAGCCATGCTGGGAAATGCAGGTAGCTCATGCTCAAAACCCAGGCTTCCAGGGGGTGGATTTTATAGGGCAAAAATCATTTATCATAGTGATTGATAGAGGTAGGGTCATGGTCTCTACTGATTGGTAGGTACTAGGGTAGGGGGTAATTGATCCTTGCATCTGGCCCTGTTGTCAGTCATGGAGTTGTTCTGTCCAATTTCCTAAGGATTTGTTCTATGGGATCATCAGCTTTCCTGGGTCTGGAGCTAAAGCACAGCTGAGGCCAAGATATTTTGTTTAGTTTGATTGAAAACTCAGTTTCAATAATCAATAGACCCAGAACCTTGTTTGTAAGACTACTGGATGCTTTCCTAAGGGCTTAGTGATTAAGCAAGGAAGAGTGAGGAGAGTGAGTCAGGGCAGGAAGTGAGGCCATTTTGAGTCAAAGGAAAAAAAAAAACGGAAACAAAATAAAAAGCCAGATTTAGAAAATAAGGTTTTTGCATGGTTACAGTTTTAGGAAGAGCTGGGTGAATAGTAGTTATTAACTGAGATGGGGAAGATGGGAGAGGTATATTTTAGGTGATGGCAGGCATTATACCCAAAAATAAGAAAAATTCATGAAATGTTTCTCTATTAAATATGTTTGCAGTAGGTTTCTGAACATGATCTTTATCAAAGTACAGAAATTTTTTCATTTAATTTTTCTGAGTTATATTTTTAAAACCATTAATGAGTGTTAAGTTTATGAAATGTTTCTTATGACTTCCTGAAGAAATTATTTTACTTCTATTCTTTGGACTAATTTTGTGCCAACTTGAACAATTTTCTAATAATGAACCAACATTGCATTCCATGATAAACCTATTGGTCACAATACATAATAATATGCTGTACAGATAATTGGAGGATACAGAGCAGAACTCATTTATGAAAACTGGCCTTGTTGTAGATCATAATTTTAAAGAACTGCTACTATACATTTATGATGACTGTGCAATTGAATTTGAAATAAAATGTAGTAAAAAACTCTATGTGTGAATATTAAGAAATGCTTATAAAAATTTTGGTGGAAATAAGAAAATACTTAGAAAGAACAGGAATGAGTACTACTATATATCAGCATTTGTATGATGTGGTTATATTGACACTTTGTGGAATGAATATTCATAGCCTTAAATACTTTCATTACAATTATTTAGCTTGTGAATTTTAGACTCACTGGATACCAAAAATGTAGGCATAAAGCATTTGTGTGTGAGCTTATCATTTGCCATGGACTCTAAAGGGAGCCTTTAATATTTTTTATTTGCTTGTTTATTTAAGCCTTCATGGAGAGTTGGGCCTACATAATGAATTTTCCTTTTTGTCTTCCTCTGGACTTTATTAATTTTCCATTTTATCTTTTCTCTGAGAAAATAGTCCATCCAAATCCCAGTTTTATCTGGTGTGGTCTCTACCAGCTGTGGGCTCTCTGGGGCCTCCCACACGTGAACTCTCTAGATCACTGGGGAACATTTATACATAATCCTATGTACTCTTAAGGTAGCTGGGTGGGTTATAGTGTTTATTTACTTCCCTGGACTGATGTCCTGGTGTTGTACCTGTGTGTGTGTGTGTGTATTTTAAAATTTATTTCTTGCAGTCTCATCCATTTATTTAAAACATTATTTTATTTTCAATATTTTCTTCTGAACATGTAAAAATGTTATGTAGCAGGAAGGTTTCAATAATTCTCATTGGCTGCACATCAAGAAATGTCAATCTATACCACTATTGTTAATATATACTGCTTTCAGTTCTAAATACTTTACATTCCATTATGATTTTTAAAGTTTATTTTGCAGTGGGACTGCATTTTCAGCATGTGAGGATTTCTCCCCCTTTTTTGTTGCATTCCATTTTTATTGCATTGTGAAAACATAAGGTTAGTAGTCTGTCAATTTTTATAAAAATAATTAAAATATGTATTTTCTAATTGTTAGGTATAGAATTATATACATATAAAGCTTGTTAATCATGTACTTATATTTTTTATATCCGTACTAATTTTTGTCTGCTTAATCTATCAGCTGCATTGGAGATGCATACAGAAATATATTAATCATTCCCTATATGATTGTGGATGTGTTAATATCATTATTCTGCCATGTTGTCATTTGTATGTTTCACGCTTTTTTTAGGTGTCCTACTGGAGATTTAAAAATTTTTACTTTAAGGCAGCTGCAGCATTAACTCGCTTACCTCTGCCGTTCCATTTCCTCTTCTTTTCTGGCATTCTTTATCTTTTAGAACCTTGGTTCACACATTTAAAATAATTTTTGTACATTTTACTTAGTATTTTTAGAGGTTTGAAATGGGAAGGTTTTTAGATTCAATCTTACAAAAGGCCTGATATTTATAGGTTTTATTTAAACTGTGGTGCCAGATGAGATCACGTAGAATGTAAAATGAAGAATAGTAGAAGGCTGATCAGGGGGAACTCCAATATTGAGAAGATGAATGAAAATGAGATAAACCCCATATGACCTCCTGTTTTAGAATCTCTGCAAACTCTCTATCCCTCAGCAAGTTCGTAAATTCCCAAATATGTAAAAAAAAAAAGCAAATTAAACACAGTTAAGAAAACAGAGATCATTCTTCCATAAATACTCATTAGTATTTTAAAATATATAAAATTGGATAATAAGAACATTGAAATATATTAATATATTTTATGTACAAGGAAGTTTGTTTTTCCTCTATATAGAGATGTGTCAAAATCATCATTCCTTTTATTCAGTATTAAGTATAAGAAAAACTTCTATTGCTAGCATTTTATAAAAGTAATGTGATGTCTACCTTTTATTTGCTTTATATTGAACCCTCTAGCAAAAGACAGCATAGTTATTGTTTCTTGTCAAACTTCAGACAGGGAAGGAAAGAGCAAAGGATTTTAAACTGGTTTTCTCTGAAACAAAAAGTAATAGATAAAATGGCAAAGACAGATGAAAGAAGAGCAGATTTACAACGTTGACTAAACTTAGGGGTGAGAAAACATAAAAAGACCTGTAAAACAATGAGACTAGGGTAAATCCAGAGCATTCTGAAAGATTTTAGGGATCTAGCAAACTTCCTGGGCCAAAACAAATCCACCAGAAATGTTATGATATTTTCTTTTACAATTTTTCAAATGCTCTTGCAATTTCCAAGATGTATAATCACATTGCACAGAGTCTGGATTAAAACAAAAAATTATCTGCGAATATAAATAAATTAAAACAGAAAATTGTCTAAGAACAATGAATAGGTATTTGAACTTTAGAAATGGGTACAGGGGCTATAATGCTAGATAGACATTTTTTCTAATGGGAAAAATAATACCAGTTGCTTCAAAACTTCTTTTCAATGGATGGATTTTCAGATGAACAAATCAGTTCTTCAACATTTTTAGATATATTTAACCCAATTTATGTCTAATTTATATTAAATCGAATTACTGAATAATACCTAAAATGTTTAATTTGGAATGTGTACCAAAAGACATCAAGGCTAGAAAGCAAATAAAAAATAAAAATATGAAGTTATTACAATTATTACAGTCTGTACAGAAAAGTAGTATTCTAAACTGTCTATTTTTCTTAGCCTGACATCTGAACCGACAGAATTTTTGCTATTAAAATATTTTTGGAAAATGGATAGAATTTGTGTTTTGCATTATATTTGGTTAGAATGATTATTTTCCTGATTCATAGCTCTGATAGCTTAGTGGACTTAAATGAGATTAACAAACTGTCAATGATGGAGGCAGTATTAACTTTAAAAACTTGACTGTAAATTTTTTTTTAAAGATTTATTTATTTTTTTATTGTTCAAGTACAGTTGTCTCCATTTTCCTGTCACTACTTTCCCTCACCCCACCCACCACCACCTCCTACCCTCAATCCTAGCTAAACATAAGACCTTTACATTTGTGACTTACATTTAGGTCATGATTGTAAAGATCTTATGTTTAGAATCATATGCCATTATTACACTGCTGACTTTCACATTATTTTTGTGGCTCCTTGTTTTCTATGATGCACACTCCTCCTTCACCACCTATGTTGGTATTCTTTTGGGTTCTGTCCTAGAAGATTTTGCTTTTCACCCTACATTCTCTTCCAGGATCATTTAATCTCTCTCTCCCTCTCTCACACTATTAATATTAACTCTAGAACGCCATAACTAACTGGCTAATGCGCTCTTTTATTTTCCTTTTTTGCAAAATTTGTCTAAACCTGAACCATAATATAATCTCCCCAAATCACTTCTACCTTGTATTCTTTCAGGTAATGATGATGACCCTTTGTTTCTTAAACAAAACAAAACAAAGAAAAAAACAACCTAATAACCATCATTAAATCTTACTTTTCTCTCACTCCTGCTTTTACCTGTCAATCACTAGGTACAAGGGATTCTAATTGTTATTGACTCCGAACTATAATTATTTCTCTCCATTTGACTGCCTGCAGGGTAGTTGGTGCCATCACACTTTTGTGCCTGGAACACTGCTGCGACTTCCCAAACGATCTTCCTTTAATTCTGCCTTGCCAGGAAGGTGCTCTACTATACCTATCTGGTTATGTCACTTCCCTGCCTAAAACTCTTCACACATCTTTCAAGATCATAATGTAAGCAACAAAAGTATTAAAGTATTAAAAATAGAGAAAACTATTTAAAACATCTTATAGTAGCAGAGGCTCTTAAAAGCAACCTGGAAAACTCAGAAGCCATAAAGAAGGAATGGACTGGTTTATTGTACTTTAGAGCAAATGTACCTTTCTGGTTCATCTTTTGCAGTTGTCTGTTAGCAATATTGCAGTGTGTTAGTCATTTTTCTTTGTGCATGCATGTCATTTGCTGGAAGAATGAAGTGGGAATTAGACTATCTAAGCTTTGTTTTGGGCACATTGTTCTTATTTGAGTAATGAGGTTGGTGGTTTGAAAACACTTAGTACCTACATCTTAATGAGAGTTTACTTTGTGCTATGTGCTTCAGGGGTGCATGTTATAATAAATCAATGAAGTTGAAAAAAATTAAATATTTAATCCAATCACCTTAGCTTTTCACCTCAGCACATTGCCTTTTTATGATGACTATTATGGGCTGAATTGTGTTCACCCAAATTCGCATGGTGAAGCCCCAAACCCTGCACCTCAGAATGTGACCATTTGGAGACAGGGCCTTTAAAGAGGTGGTTATGTTAAAATGAGGCCATTAGGGTGAGCCCTGATCCATTCCAAATAGTGTCCTTATAAAGAGAGATTAGGATGCACAGAGAGACACAAGATATTCTTGAACACAGAAGAAAGACCATGCGAGGACACAATGAAGAGGTGTCATCTGGAAGCCAAGGAGAGAGGCCTCAGAAGCCAAATGTCTTGATCTTAGACTTCAAGGCTCCAGAACTGTGAGAAAATAAGTTTCTGTCATCTAAGCCACCCAGTCTGCCATATTTTGTTATGACAGCCTGAGCAGACTATAACAATGATAATCTGATGATGATTTCTAAGGCAATAATCACCATGCTTCATTTTCCAAAGACTCACCTGCACCCTAATGCCCCTTTCCTGCTCTACTTTCCCTATTGGCTGTAGTCAGTCAGCATTGTTTTTGTCTCTTGGAACATCCAAAGGTGATATGTTTAACAAGTACATACTCAAGGAGTAAGCATGATGTTCTTCTTGAAGCCTGGCAGCGGGGGTTCCTGCAAATATCTGATATTTCCCTGATATTGCTTGCTCTCTGAGTGTTGAATACTTCCTAACCCCTGGTTTTGAGCTCCACCTGCTTAGTAACCATGTTTCTACTTCCTAATTATTATGTTCTGGCCATCAGAGAGGACAATCTGCAGTTTCCTGCATATGGGCCCACTTCCCCAGGTCTTGCTTCAGTCGTATGTATGTATCTCTTTCTAGATTGCAAGCTTTTTCCATTCTGTCTCATCCCACTGTCAACAGTCCTGTGTCAGAATATGTCTTTAAATGAAAAGCCTTTGCACATCCTGATCCCTCCACTATGATTCTTCTTCAGCCACCTTTCCCATTAACATCAACTCTTCTTTTGGATCTAATCCCAAATTTCTCTTGCCTGGATACTCTGTCTCTCAGATGACTCTTGTTCTCCTTTCTTACACTATCATAGCAGTCTGCACCTTTCCTTTGTAGATCTTTTCTTAAAGATTTTTATTCATTTTTAGAGAGAGTAGAAGGGCGGGAGAAAGAAGGGAGAGAAACATCAATGTGTGGTTGCCTCTTGTACACCCCCAACTGGGGACCTGGCCTGCAACTGAGGCATGTGCTCTGACTAGGAGTCCAACCAGCAACCTTTTGGTTCACAGGCTGGCACTCAATCTACTGAGACACACCAGCCAGGGCTCTTTCATAGAACTTAAAAACATTTATAATATACATTACTTCAATTATTTGATGTGTGCCTCTCTATCAGTAGACTGTGAGTTCCATAAAACCAGTGATGAATGCCATCATATCCACTATGGCTACCACCAAGGCTGGAACATAGTAAGTAGAACATTAATTGAATGAAATGAATGAAATATGACCTTTGGTATTGGCCATTCACATTGGGTCATATAGGGTTATAACTCTAATCTCCTATTTCCTTTCTAAGACCCCTAACTCATTTTCTTTCCTTTTTTGTCATTTACTGCCCCATTGCTGGAAATCTCCCTAGGTTACTACTACACTGCATCTTGATTGATTAGTGCTCAAAAGATAATACATAATTTTCTACTGCAAGCTTCTACTTAGACTGTTACATTCATTTGTTCTCTTAAGGCTCTGGAGTACTTTTTCCCCATAGAGCAGATTCATGAAGAAATTTTATTAGATTTGATTTTATAAGGGAAAACAGTTTTGTTTGGTTTGCAAGGAAGCCAGTAGACTCTGGTTGATTAAAAACCTCTTTTACAAAGTGCAATACCAAGAATGGAAAATGTAATAAAGTTGAAATCAGGGACATAAGTTTACTTTTACTTTTTAGCATCATTGTAGTTTTCCTCCTAGAGATAGCTTCATTGAAGTATAGTTTAAATTACTTTCTATAATGACTGATTCAGGCCAAGATGGCTGGCAAGTTCTTGCTACTTTCCTTGTGTAGAAGAGTAGGAGCACACTACTGATGGAAGCAAGACCATTCAGCCCCACCGAGTGGCAAAGATACGGTGACTGACGGCTGAGCACTGGGTTGACCTTGATGGCTATGGGCGCTGCTGTGGCAATTTGCTTGTTGGTTGATCATAAACCTCTGACAAAGCTTTCATTTTTCCTATTTGCATGTGGTAGAGAACCTTAGTTATACAAGCCACCCTGAGTTTCTGGGAGTAGTACCTATGGTAGGCAGAATAACGGTCTTCCAAAGATGCTGACATCCTAATTCATGTTCTGTAGACTGATTGTTTGTGTCCCCTCAAAACTCACATGTTGCAATCCTAACTCCCAAATTATGGTGTTAGGAAGTGGGGCTTTTAAGAAGCAACTAGGTCATGAGGGTGGAGCTCTCATGAATAGGATTAGTGCCCTTGTAGAGGAGACTCCAGAGTTCCTTTTTTTTTTTTTCTGCTATGTGAGGAAGGACACAGCAAGAGGATGGCTGTCTATGAATGAGGAAGCAGGCTATTACCAGACACCAAATCTGTTGGCACCTTAATCTTGGACTTTTCAGCATACAGAACCATAAGAAATTAATGTTTGTTGCTTAGGCCACAGAGTCTATGATATTCTTTTTATGCCAGCCTGAATGGACTAAGAGACATATATGGCAAAGGTATATTGCAGATGTGATTAAATTAAGGATTTTGAGATGGTGAGATTATTCTGGATTATCCAACTAAACCCAGTGTAATAGTGAGTCCTTAAATATGAAACATGAAGGCAGAAAGACCAATGCCATAGTGATGCATTGTGAGAAGGACTCAACTAGCAATTTCTGGTTTTGAAAATGGATGAAGAAGTCACAGGCAAAGGAATGTGGGCAGCCTCTCAAAAATGGAAGAGCCAAGAAAACAGATTCCTGGAGACTCCAGCAAGGAGCTCAATCCTGCCAGCCCCTCAATTTTAGTCCAGTAACACCTGTTTCAGACTTCCCACCTTCCAAATAGTAACACAATACATTCATGTTGTTTTAAGACCCTGAATTGGTAAGAGCAGCAACTGTAGGTAAATATTGTGTCAGATATTCTTCATTGAGAATGACCTACCATAGATCTTTTTGATTGTGATCTATTAAAGGATGACGCTGCCCTTCCTTACAGGTTCCACCCAAGACTTTCTGGCCAGCTCAACCCTGACTTCCCCAAATTTAAGCTATAAACATAGTTAATAAAGACATTTGCAGAGAAAGATAATATCCTTTGGGCTACTCAAGGTCATATCTATTTTCCCTTATTGTTCTAGACAAATTGTTGATTAAAGTTTACTTGAGTGATTTAGAGTCAGTCTAGACCTCTGACATTATATTTTGTGAGGGTGGAGTAAATTCTTGTAATTATTGTTTCTCTCACTAGTTTGTAATCGAATGAAATGTATTCTATTATAAAGCATTTAAAAGAAATATTTATTCCTACCTTTCTCCTTTAGAGGAGGATAAGAAGGTAAGAATTTCTGGATTTATACATACAACAAGTATGTAGTGAGAATTTAGAAATTGAATCCTGGTGGCCTGAAACCTTATACTATTGTTTCAAAAGCAGTGATTTACTGAAAGGTGACAGACAGTCCAAGAAAGTTAACACAGGCTCATACGTAATTTGGTTAGCTGCTACTAGGAAGCTTCTGGGATAATCTGAATTTAGTATTGAGTTCAGCCTGGTATAATATCATGGATATTGTTAGCTTAATTTATAAGCCAACTGAAGAAAACTATAACAATAAGATTAATACTAAAGAAGTTACAATCCCAACCTATCTATTCTGAGGGACAGTTAAATACTAAAGTAATAGCCCATTTTAAAGGACTGCTGGTGTAGTAAATATTCTACATCTTATTCATGTTTGATTCTCTTCTTTTTCTGGGCCTACAGAAAGATGACAATTTCTTACCATGACTTTTTATATTTATTATTTATTTATTTGTTTTTTTGTTTATTTATTTTTCCATTACCATTTATCCCCCTTCTACCTCCTCCTTTGCCACCCCCACACACCTTACCATGTCTTACAGTTAGGCAGTCACATGTCTTGGTAAGGCTAATGGGTTGTGAGAAGAGGTGACATGTGTCCTTTCTGGGGAGAAGTATTGAATTGCCAGGGCATGACTTCCTAGTGGTTCTGTCCTTTGCTATGGTAACCATGAATGCTTGTGTAGGAGATGTGGAGGAGCTCAAAGACTCAGTTAGCCTGGATTTCTGAGCTTGTCTGTGGAGGGAAGCTACAGCTAACTGTTGCTGAGTAACAAAACAACCCACATTTTAGTGGCTAAACAGAAAGTATTTATTACTTTTCATAACTACATGCTGGCTGGGTGGTTCTTCTAGTCTAGGTCAGCACGTTTGGAACTATACTATCTACTATGGCCTTAGCCAGAATGTCTGTGGCCCCTGTCATCTCTCCTTCTCAAGAGAGCTAATGTGGTTTGTTAACATGTGGCAGCAAAGAGAACAGAACAGGAACCATATGGCTTCTAGATGTCCAGCATAGGATGTATGCAGATTTACTTCCCTAGCCTTCTACTGGTTCAAGCAAATCACAAGGACATCCTAAATTTAAGATTCAAAAGATGGGAATAAATTTTACCTCCTGGTGGGGGGAAAGAGTGATTTTCAATCTATCACTCTTGTTAATTTCTCCAGTCATACCAGAGATTTTGAGTATATGAGAGCTAATAAACTTTTGTTGGGTTAAGTCATTGAGATTTTGGAAGCATTTGTTACTATAGTCTAATTTAGCTTATCCTAAGTAATACAGATGGTTATAGTTTGGTCAAATATGGAGATTCTCCACTTACATCAAGGTGTTGTGAGGGTTATCAGTGAGAAGTTGCTTTGGAAAGTTGCTCTATATACAAAATATTGTGTTTTAGAAAAAGACATAGCATTTGGTTATTGTCTGAAATCAAAGTTTGGGCCACAAAGAAAAGATTCTGATTATGGATGTTTCTGCTGAGCTTCCTGTGCCTTCATAGCTAGCAAATCTATAGAGCTTCCAAGAATATTGCATTGCTCCCAGAAATTATCTGGAATAGGCTAAGTGTGAACTGAATTTGTCTTTGATTTTACAGCATGGGAAATAACATTGATATTTGGTTGAACATAGAAAGTACACAATAATGAAGCAGATGATTTTGTTTCTTGAGACTCTGGTCACCCATTTTCTTTTATTTTCATTCATTACTGGGTTGGTTCTCTCTCTTGCTTTACATTTCCAATCCTTTCACATTCTCTAGCTTTTTCTTTCTCATGACTTCCAATTCTCTTTGACAAAAATTTGTTCAAGTTAATATGTAACCCTTCAAAAAATGAGTATATATTAAGCCTCATTTCTAACTACAGAATATAAAATTCTGACATTCTTTTGAAGAGATTTATGTTTCACTAAATTCCTAAGATCACTCCACTAAAGCCAGTCCTGAAGGCAAACAAATTACCATATTTTTCAGACTATAAGACACCCCCCAACTCATCACCCCCAATTTGGAAGGAATAATGGTTGTTAATGCTGCTGTTGAGTTCTGTTTACATTTACATTGGTGAGATATTATGTTATTTATGTTATTAAATATTTTACCACATTTTTTGCTTCAAATTTTTTTTCCTATTTTCCTCCTCTAAAATCTAGGTGTGTCTTATGGTCCAAAAATATGGTGTATTGCTCTTTAATTTGTCCATGGTCCTTCCCAACAGTTAAACCTATGAAGTCATTCTGGTTGGATTTGATTACTTGATTCTCACTGATGCAGGTAGAGAAATGTTTATTTTTCCATGGTTGACCTGGATCAGACTTCTTTTCCTTGGTTCAGCTTCCTTCGTTCCCCTTCTAGACTGGGATGCCAGACACCAGAATCCCTTTCTGAGGTATTTATTTCTATCCAATATGCCATGGTATGGTAAGAAGTATGCTGTGGTTTTTTTTTTTCCTATTGACCAGCAATAGACTTGTGGCCCAAAATTTCTGTGACGTTTTGGTATTCAGTGTTAGATGTTCTCTAATTCCATGTCCCTACTCTTAGGCAGTGAGACTGGAGTAGGGAATGTGATGTGGACATGGAGGAGCACAAGAAGCCTTGATTTGAAACAATAGGGCTATCACAGGCATATTAGTGGAGAGCTGAGTTTCAGATATTTGTATTTTCATGTACATGAGTATGGGTACGTGATGAAGGTCTTTTACAGGCAGTTTTTCTGGATGACCAGGCTGGATCAAATGCCTTCTTTTGTATACTCCATACATACTTGAACCAGCAGTTTACATTTCACAGGTCTATACACACCATTTAACTGTGAGCTCTTTGACTACAGAGGCTGTGTTCTCTTCATCTGTGTATATAACTAGTAACTGGCCCATGTTTCCCTAAATGTTAGTGAACTGAATTATTGAAATGTCTACATGGCATCAGGGAAGCTGCTGGTAATCAAGAATGATTATAGAAATTAAACAACTTAAAGAAAGGTAAAGTGCTGTCAGAAATTGGTTTAGCAATGCTTTCTTGTTCATGCTTAATTTTATAAAGCAATTTAGAATGGGGGAACATTAGAAATAAGCTAAATGTTAAATATACTACAGTGCATTCACCAAAGGAATTTAATGCAACTATTTTTATTGAATCTACCATGCTTAATATATAAATTTAACACAAAGAAAGAATAATACATGAAACTAATATATGTCAATTTTACCTCAATAAAAACATCATAGACTGATTTATTTGGATGTTGTGACTATACAAAAACTTAAGAATGTTGAGACCTTGATAAATCTTAAAGCTATTTTTACAAATTATCTAAACACCTTAGTAGTATTTAAGATTAGACAGATACTTAAAATCATTTTTGTGTGGCACTATCATGGTCATTTGAAATGTTACCTTTATCATAAATTTTATTTCATTGCAACTGTGTTTTTAGTCTTCACTGTTGTGCATGTAATGTGGTTATCTGCTCATAATTTAAAAGCATCACAGTTACTGGTTAACACGATAGGTTAATATTTATTTATCAATACATTGGATGTACTGTAGGAGATTGGTTACTGAATCGATCTCACCTGATCTCAACTTGATTGTGATTAATGGAGGGCACTTTTTTTGTGAAATAGTGGCATTGCATGTTAAGGGCTCAGGCCCTGGAATCACAGACCTCACTTTAATCCTACATTGCCATTTATAAGCTATGTGACACTGGGAAACTTTCTTTACTTTTCTGAGCCTATTTTTCTTAAAGTTGTAAAATAGGATTTACAATAGTAGCGGCTTTATGATTTTGTTGGGAAGATTTGAAAGACTCAGCACAGAGAAAGTACATGCCATCTGTGATGATCCATGATGATTGCATAGATGATGCTCAATTATACTAAATAGTGAGAGAAGAGTGTATTGTATAGCAGGAAGTGCTACATTCATCCCAATATCCTTTATTCCCTTTTAGGCAAACAAGCCCTGTTTTTTAGCTGGCACATTGCTATTAAAAATTTTCCAATCTCCTTTGCACACAAGAGAGTCTCTTTTGATTAAAGTAGGTAGAAGAGTGTCTTTTATTTTCTTTCTTGTATTGATTTGAAACACATGTGTGATGGTTTCTCCTTGAGCTGTTAAGGCAAGGTAACATTTGGAGATAATGGTGTGGAGATATAGAAGCGATGTGGATTTTGACCATCTCAATCAGCCACTGTACTAATCCAGAGAAAGAAATAAACTTCTAGATTATTTAAACCACTACTAGTTCGGGTTTTGCTTTTCTCTCCCTCTCTCTCTCTTTTCTTTTTCTTATGTGCAGTTTAATAGAATCATGGAACATTATTGCTCTTTAAACAGAAGAGCAGATTTTATTCCTTAAATACTTTTCTCAAAGCTCCAGAAACATCTTTGTTTTAGAAACAGAAATCAACTATAGAAGAAGAGGGCTAAAATTAGGGCGTGATGATAATGAATTAGCCAAAAACGAGTTTTCTAGGAAGGTAAATTCAATTCTAATGATGTGCTGGCAGAACCTCTCCTCAAGTAACACTGGGGAAAGGAGAGGAAGGGATGGAAAAATCCACACAGGAAGCCCGGAGTGTGAGCCACTGGTCAGATGAGTTTTGGCAGGAACACTCAGTAGATTGTATGTCCAGGTGAGGGCATCAGCGTGATTGCATGCATTTCTTTCCTTTCTACCATGGTGTTTGCCTTTGTTTATGGGGCTTAAGCAAAAAGACTGGTGTGTATGTATTATTAGGCTCTGATAAAATCAAATAGCTCCTGTTTATTTTTCCTTCTGTTTACAGACTTGTTGCAGCAGCAGCAGCAGCAGCTTATGGTATTGACAAAGGACATATTTTTATTTTTTCAAGTATCCTTAAAGGATCAGGGTGGATGAGCTGTAGGCAACATAATGCATGCAGTGCTCCTAAGTGTAAACTGGTTGTCAACTGGAATCCGGTTATTTTGAAAATCAATTCCATTGAAAGATCAGAAAAATTTAGAAATTGAGAGACATTTGGAAGATTATTAGTATAATATACTGGGTTTTGTTTGTCTGGAAATGGGGTATATGCACTGATGGATGTGGAAAATACATCAGCGACTTTTTGTTTTGTTTTCTTTTTAAAAAGTAATTAGGCTCAGAATTTAAATAAAGCAAAAGGGAAAGGGTTTCTCTGTCCTTTCTTTGCCATAGGTAAATCTGTCTACTTTAGCTGCAGTGGAAAAGTCATAGTTGGAACTTCTTTTCTAGCTATTTTGTAGATAAATAGAGTAATTTTCAGCTTCTGGGAAATAATACGCACAATAAAAACAAGCCAATGTGTTTTTGTTCTCTCCAACATACCTTCCCTCTTCAAGAAAAACATACATGTAGAAATGATATCTATCCTGAAATAATAGCATGGACTCTAGGTCACTCTATCTGTGTATTTTCTTTCAAAAGAGTCTCCAGGGGAGCTAAAATCCAGATATTTGCACAGACACTTGAAGAATATTGATGGAAAAATTTAAGCAGGGATACGAGGGTAAGTGGTTTTACAAGCTCTCAATGGTAGTGTATCTCACTCAAATTTTTTTAAATGCAAGGATTAGTTTTATTTTTCTTTTAAATGTCTTTATATTTCAGTTTTCCTCAAGATAAAGCCTTTTGTGATCCCAGCTTCTTATTTTCAGTTCACTCAATTGTTTTTACATAACAAATCTCAAGTTCTAGGATGTTTGTCATCATAAACACATCTCAGAATCTCTGATTCCTTCTCCTTTTTAAGAGCTAGAACTTTTATTTGGGAATTAAAAATATTTTCATATGGATATTGTGTGTCTGTCCTTTTGGTTCTTTGAAGAGCTGTGCTTTGGTGAGTGGATTCAGGATGCATTATTTCTTTTGGGGAGTTCTATTTGGAATCAAAGTTAATGAAGCAAAGGGATGATCAGCTTTAAGGGAAGTAGTACAAGTTGTTATTTCATGTGAAGATTATGATAGTGATTTTATCATCTGTGTCTTTCAAAGTTTGGAACAATAAATATTTTAAGGCATCTTTACAGAAGATGAAAGTATGGAACTCCATATACTGCATCTGAGAGCTAATATGGTATTTTATAAATAGGCATATGTAGTCTAAATTACTTTCAATATAAAATGAAAGCATCCTTGGCTTTTATGATGGTTGTATATGATCCAGAATGAGAAGAATGAATAATGCATTGAGTTTTGTTTTTCTCTATGATTTCCTTCTTTGTTATGCAGGGAGGGATTTCCACAACAGTGTCCCAGATTTGAATTGTACAGTTCCTTTTTGTAGCAGCTGCCCAGAATTATATGAGCTCACTGAACATATTCATAGAAAACAGAAATCTTTACTCCCTACGATTCTTAGAGATAAAATCTCAGAACTTTTTCCAAGTATTGGCTCATCAAGTATAATGTAATATGTATTATTGCCTGGATTTCCTATTTTGGATAAAACTTGTCAAATGACAAATCCTTGGATCCTTAAAACATTTGAACAAAGAAGATATTTTACTCATCACCTGGAGATGAACAACATTGAATTTCTCAAAAATAAGTTAAGACATTCAAAAGATCTATATCTATCACACAAACATAAGTTTTACAATGTTTTAGCTTTCCAAGTTCTGTATATGAACCCTGTGTTGTCCTCTGTGGCAAATGGGTTCAGGGCAAGGGTTTATTTGAAGGACTGTGTAAGAAGAGACAGGACTTTGGAACTACAATGTTTGATCAAGTGGTAAACAGCTAATGATGGTTTATGTCAGAGTGCTTTATATTTTCCCTTCTTTGCAGGTAAACATGCTCCCAAATCTGGACCAGTTCTAGGCCATGGGTAGAATTAGATAGCTCCTGCCATGGAGGTTGAAGAGACACAAGGCAGGAAAATAGGCTGGTGGTGATACTTGGGATTTGGAATGGTGGTGGTGGTGAATAAATCAATAACTTCCTTAGTCCCCTTCCTCCCAGCCCAAGTTTGGACCCAGATACAAGAATCAAGTACATGTAGATCAAAGCATCAGATTTATTACTGACAACACCTGGGTTAGAAAAAGTGGCTTATATATGCAGACAAATGGGACTGTTAATGCTGCCCTACATTAAGTTTGATATGGATTACATGTGGAAGATGAGAGAAAGACAGGAAGCAAGAATAATTCCTAGGTTTCTGGCTTGAACGGTTGGATAGATGCTGATGATGTATTAAGATGGGGAAGAAGTAGGGTTTTGAGAACATGGCAAGAATCAGGAATTCTATTTTGGTTATGTTAATTTTGATATGCCTATAAGACTTCTGTGTGGAAATATCAAGGAGAAAGTTAGTGTTTGATATGGCAACTTGTGTTAGTTCTTTATGGTTAGGTAACTCACACGGTTCAGTGAATAACTACATTTCAGAACTAGATAAAAAGCTCTTAGGAGGCATGTAATTCATCTTATCTGAATTCAGGTTAGTGCAGGCCTCATTGTGTATAATTAGCATTACTATGATTATGACCTGTGTTTTCTGATATTTAGGTCCTGGTGTAGGATGTCATTGTTTTTCAATTATGAATTTTTTTGTGGATACATTTTTTCTCTCCACATACCAAATTATCTTCTAATAAGACATTCTAGTCACTTGGAAAGTGTGGAAAGCAAGTAGTGTTTTAGATGTTAGGAGATGGTGTAATAAGACAGTAGGAAGGTGTATGTTTTTCTTTTTCTTTTTTTTTATAATTTAGGAGTATTTGTTTTCATTTATTACTTCTAAGGTAGTTCTTTCTATCCTCAAGGGACAGCTCCTGGGATTGGAAATGAAGAAAAGGGATATAAAAATGTATGACATTTCTCTTATTTGTTAACTATACATTTGTAGTCACAACTGTGTTGAGTCTGTCTCATGAAACATATATTTCAACCATTCCTCTCTATACAATTAATTAGCCAAATATTTGATTACTAATTACTATTTGCATGATATTAAACTGAATACACTATTCTTAAGAGCATTCAGACTTTAGTCAGATGTCTAAATAAAATTTGAAGACTAAGAAGAGAGAGAAAGATTATAAATCAGCTAGGAAGAAAGTGTTCTTCTTGATATACCTGACTACAGTTGTGAAGAGGCTTGCCCCAGGAAGGCTTGGATGCTTCACTACTACCCTCTGCCTCATCTTGTGCTGCCTATTTCATAATCAACAGGCAGAAGTGGCTAGTTGAAGAGCAAAAAGGAAAGAACATTTCTTTTGCAATAAAGAGAAAATTCTGAAACATTTTAGTGTCAGAATGATGCTGAGAATTAGAGATGAGCAGTTCAAACACTCTCCCTCATAAATCTCACTCAGAAGGGAAATACAAGACAGATAGTTTCACTTAGAGACAAGACCACACCATCCTAACAGACAGGCAACATTGATACCAAAGTGACAAATGCAATTTCAACTACAAGAGAGCTCTGTCATCTGCCTACTGAGCCAATGACTTGGCTAAAATTTGGAAAAGGGTAAAGAATTGAAATGAAACCTCTAGCACAAAATGAAAAGCATTACAGAACAAAGTCTGAAGGTAAATCAAGTAATAGCATTCCAGACTAGCAGTTTCTCCCTTAATTGCTTCTAACTTTCGCTCAGCATGTAATAGCATCTTGCATTTTATACTGACTTGTTAAATAGCAATTTCCGGGTAGAATATGAAATTTTTAAAAAGATGAACATATAGAAAAGTGTTGTAAAGTTATATCGCTTGCTTCTGCACAGGATTAATATATGACATTTAATTTCTATGCTAGTACATTGTCACTGTAGGTCATTTATATTTGTCTTTATCAATAATATCTGTCTTAGATTGAAAACTACATGTCAGAGATTTTGCCTACTGCCAAACTGTGAAGCAGACACAGTTTTTTAAAAATTATATTTTATTGATTATGCTATTACAGTTGTCTCATTTTCTCCCCTTCATTCCCCTCCACCATACACACCCCCTCCCACCCACGTCCCCCCCTTTAGTTCGTGTCCATGTGTCATAAGTTCTTTAGCTTCTACTTTTCCCACACTATTCTTGCCCTCCCCCTGTCTATTTTCTACCCATCGTCTGTGCTACTTGTTCTATGTACCTTGTCCCCCTCTCTCCTCCTCCCACTCCCCTGTTGCTAACCCTCCATGTGATCTCCATTTCTGTGTTTCTGCTCCTGTTGTAGTGGTTTGCTTAGTTGGCTTTTGTTTTAGGTGTGGTTGTTAATACCTGTGAGTTTGCTGTCTTTTTACTGTTCATATTTTTTATCTTCTTTTTCTTAGATAAGTCCCTTTA